>JABMIG010000021.1:562706-775206 GCA_013187285.1 Cyclotella cryptica | reverse complement strand
CATGTGCTTGCATTGCTTGGAGGGAATTTGTCAGATTGCTATGATTTTCCCCAATTCTTTCTGTTTCGTGAATTAACAGTTCTTTTATTTTCTTCCTGATTTCAGGAATGATTCCACAGGAGATAGAGGCGATTATAGTGTCACCGCTTACAACACTTGCCTGGCGGCAGAACGGAAGGGCATCGTCGACCGGCAAGGAATGAGACACTAGCACGATCAAAGCATGGTACAGGGAGTTGTTCTTGATGATTTGGTTGCTGCCGTAAAAAAGCGTGATACCACCACCTCCCGGAAGAGTCACAATTGCCAATCCCTTCAAGTTTAACTTCGCCAAGTGAAAGTACTCACACACAGTACCATGAACGTTCTTGTTAAATTCTAAAGGACTCATTGGGACAGCTTCAGAGTCCATGTTAACCTCCACCCTTGTGGCCAAAGAAGGCAAATCAGAAGTGTTATGGAGTTCAATTGCTCCACGGTGCAATGTCGGTGTCTTGAGAGGTGCTTCTGCGTAAGCGGTAGGTTGGAGAGGGCTTGTCCCTCGTCTTTGGCGGTTGAAAGCATTGGGGATATTGTGACTGAACTGTACCATGCTTCTTCTGGTTTGTGGTGTTGCTTTTCAGGTAGGTGGTTCTCTTGGTTTGAGGTGGGTGGAACTGAGAATTGTACTCTTTGAGAGTGAGTTCCCTGAATACAAACTTTGGACAAGGTGAACGTAAAAAGTGGTGGTAGACACAATAGTCTCAAGGGAGAGGTTGATACTTAGATTTGCCTTTTGGGTTCAGTTGGAAAGAAGCTAGAGCTTTTCTAACATTCCTCATTGTAACTCTGTTGAGATACTTAGAGGAGATTGGGCCAAAGACTGGCTGAGCATAAAGATTGATGAGGCTGCCCCTGAGTATTGCAACTGTAGTGTCTGTGAGGACTGTACATTTTATGAGATCGAGCTGCTCCGCGGTAAGACGCAGCGGACTTGTTGCCATACTGTTATTTTTATGAGCTGGTTCTTGTTTTGGTCTTTGGTGAAGATGACATGCAACATGCATGAAGGACTTGCATGATTCATTCTACCACAGCAGGAATCAATCCATTTCAAAGCTTTCCGCAAACAATGCTACATTCATGATTGATGGGCATGACTCATTCCATTTCAAATGCCTTCCACAAACCAATGCAATCATGTGAATGTGATGGAAAAGTCTAAAATGGTTTGCGAAAGCGACATGATTTCTTTGAATAATTGCCAACATGTTTTCTATCTGTTTCAATCACACACAAACGAGATGAGTAGCTAACAGGAGAACAGGCAGGGACCATTGGTCCACCCACCATATCATGTAGGTTCACCGACCATATCATGTAGGTCCACCCACCATATCATGTGGTCGAGGATTTTAGATCTATTTAAACAATATTAACGTTTTAGACACATGATATTAACACCTAAATTGACTTCTAATGCATTACATTTTTACAATATTTTCTGTGCAACCCATGGGTTTCAAAACTCCTGCATGTAAAGTGTGCAGTATCATAGTGTAGACTAGTGTAGAGGAGTGTACAAGGAGACCTCACTCTCTCTAGCTGTAATCTGCCACAATTTTCACAATAAAAACTACAATTAACCACCCACACCCCCTTCTCATAATGGCACGTAATCATCCTAAGAAGGTGTCTTCTTCATCAAAAAACGAGTTGAATAACGATGAGTCTCTGTCAAAAAGGTAATCAGTAACAGTATTGTTATCACCGTCCAACAAGTGCGCCATCAGAATTTCCCGCTTCATCCGCTTTGCCTGTAATAAAATTAACCAAGATGCAGCCAAAATTACCAGCTTCATCTGCTCTGCCGGAAAAATGAACGGAGAGAGCTGGTATAGATGTGAATATAAGGTGAGGAAATTCTCACTGAGGGAAAGGCAAAGGATTCACAAGTTAGAGAATTCTATAAGGCTGTGGAGAAAGATGCATCCAATATTCTGAGGGCATGCTTTCCATACGAGGGTTGTGTGATGAGGGAAAGGATTACGGAAATATTCGGAAAGTCACCACAAAGTGAGATTAGCAAACTAAGAAGAGAGTACGAGGTATGAGGAAAAAGTTACCGCACCTATTAAGGAGAGCATTGAAACTTTTCCTTTTCACAAAACAATGAATGATTTGAATATGGACATGTTTATGAAGGTAAGATTTGCTTTGATCTGCTTTGTTTCATATCTCCGGTTTTTTATTTTACTCTCTCTCATGTCAAGCCTCCCTATTGCAACAGAAACGTGAGGAACGCATGCTTATTGGCAGAATTAGTAATTTAGTAGATAAATCATGCAAGACAAGAAAGCTCATCAAGGACCTTGAAACAAAAACCAAGGCAGTTGAAGATGAAGCAAGTCTGATCATGGAGAAGAAAGGCTCATCATAGAACTCGAAGCAATTATCAAGGAATACGAAGAGAATTTGAGTAATAAAAACAAGCACATCACGGAACTTGAAGAAAAACTTGGGGGGCAGAGAATATGCCTCTTGTTGACAATGTAAGTCTCATACGCTTGTTGATGATTTGAAAAGTGCGCCAATCTCATCATTGCACCTCTGTTGCTGAGCATAGCAAATACGTAGATGTTGATAATTGGGTGATTACTAAATTATGGCTAGTTTATGCTAGTCCATTCGGTATAGTAATCAGGTAGACAGGTAAAGTTCTAAGTCTGTACCGCTGTGTAAGTAATGAGGTACACAGGTAAAGTATGTGTCCGTTGTATGTGTACGTAAGTATTGTATACATAGCACACCCTTGCAGTGGTATGATGTAGACCGTATCTGTGTTGGTTTATGTGGCACTAGCAGCTGGTCTGCTGATGGGAGGACGCAGTAATTTGTTGCATGGAATGCAGGGTGCTGTTAGTTTCACATGTGGTAGTGGTGGTTGATCAGCTGTTAAGAAGAGGGGCCGTACTGCTTGGTGATGGATAGCAGGGTGATGCTTAGTGACATAGCCTGCTGAGTTGGTGGCACCAGTGCGCCAGTATGGCCGGAAGTGTTTTTGGTTAATGCGACAGCGCAACCAGTGAAATTGCATGTCCATGGCTTTAGTGCGCTTGGGTTGGATGGTGTTGTTTACAACGCTGAGGGCGGTAGAGTTGTCGGTTTGGATGGGAGTGGGTGGTTGAGGGTGGCCCATTTTGATGAGGGGGTGTCACAAGGGAATGACTTTGCGTGCGTTGATGTATAGCGCACCGAGTTCGGCCTCAGCAGCGGAGGACATAACCGCTTTGATGATCTACGCAATGGTTAGGACAGCCCCATTGTTGTTGGGGTAATGGTCGTTTTCGGAAAGGAAGAAATGCCCACTGGCACAGCTGCATGCATTTGTTTCAGAGAGATAAGAAGCATCACTGTGGGCTGCTAAAATCATATCACTCGCTCAATACATGACGCCAGCATTGGGGTGTGATAGGGCATAGTCTAAGAATTGGTAGACCCGGTCCAGTGTGGTCATCGTAGGGTTGGCCTGTTGTGCTCCAAGTGAGCCAAGGGCCGTAAGCATAGTGCAGACAACTGCCCTGGAGTAATACATGAAAACTCCAATGACTTCCTGTACAAACTTTTTTTGGTGCTTTCCTAGTGCTGACGCAGTGTCCACAGTGGCGCACAATTGTGGTTTGCTGCCGTAGGTGCGAGGCACATTGGGATATGGTTGATGTTGCGGTTTGGCAGGCTTGGGGTGATGGAAGCGCTGTCCAGCTTTTTCGCAGTAGCCGGGCATGGAGAGACAGACGAGACGGTTGCGGTAGTCCCAATGCAGAGTAAGCCCAATGTAGCGTCGTCCCTCCCAATCTGTGGAGATTTCATAGTGGCCTTTAAGTGTGTTGATGATTGATTGGCCTCTGCTTTGCCAACATATTTCACACCAAAGTCATCGACACAGAGGGCAAAGTAGATGGGTCGCCAATTATGTGTCCAGAAACCAGGGTTGATTTTGCTTTGGTGGTATCCCTTGGCATGGAGGAGTTGTTCAAGGAGTTGCTGCGCAATGATGCCGGCTTGTGGGAGTCCATACATACCTTTTTGGATGCGCACAAAGACATATCCATCGTGTGCAATGTCACGGAGATGGTAGAGTTCAATGATGTTGGAGGGTATGTCGGACAGTTTGAGTCCCATGTATTCCGGACATTCCATGGGCGTGTTGAGATAAAAATCTTTGATGTTGATGGTCATGAACTTGGCGTTTACTGTAGAAATGACGCTGTTCAGGAGTATTTTGACAGTGATCATGTCGGCTGTGGGCGTGCCACAGTCGCCCGGGAAGTTAATGCGATTGCCGCCGACTGTTAGGCGAATGGGATAATACGGATCGTCTTTTTCGGGATGAAAGTTAGCCACAATACGGCCATACATTACGTCCTTCCATCGGTCTTGTGGTACGTGTGTTCGTTGGATGAAAACAATTGTGTCGGTGCCTTTGAAGATGCTGGGCAAACCTTGCGCAAGTCGGCCGAGTTCCTTTCCATATGCGTTCTTCCAGGTGTCACGGTATTTGGGGCTCGCAACAAGGTGGCGGTACTCCATTAACTCACCAGTCTCGTCATTGAGGACTGTGTGGAGCATGTCGGTGGGGTAACGCTGTTGTGTGGCTTGGGCGGCGGTGATCCCAATGTGGCGTGTGGCCAAGACGTGTAGCATGGTCTTGTGCGTGAGGGAACGGGTTCGGCTACGGGTGTTGAGAGCTGGTGGTGTTGTTGTGGGTTGTGGGCATGGTATGAAGGGGATGGGGTGGTGTGTCAGCACCCTTGGAAGTGGCACCATTTCGTCATCACTGTCCTCATCATCAGAGACAACGGGGCTTGTGGGGGGCAGCGTACAGGCAGTGGGGATTGGTGAATGTGCCTGCACCCTTGGAGGTGGGGCGTGGGGAGCGACTGGTTTGGTAGGTGTTGGTGATAACAGCTGTTGCTTGGCTGTGTCACTGAAAAGTTGCTGCAGATGCTGGAGGTCTTGCAGGTTTTTGGCTCCAACATGCTGTGCTTTGGCATTGTGCTTAATGACGTGGGTAAGATTGGCTGCTGCAGTGATGAGGGCGTCTGCCGGGGACATGGATGGATTGGTGAGGTACTTGTGTTTGAAGAACACTGCTGCAGCAATGCGAGTGCTACGTGTGGTAGGAGACCATATTTTCTAGCACCTGTAGTGCTCAGTGGACGTGCCAATGACCCATCCTTTGGAGCAGTGTTGAGCATAGGTCTTGCGTTGATGGGGTTTGTCATGCACGGAGGCCTCTATACTGAGTGGAACGAAGGGTGATGCATTGTAGTCGTGAGGTCAGTAGAGGTGGGCATATGCAGAGATCCTGGAGTTGGCATTGGACTGACGCAGGAGGTTGAGTTGTCGTTCCATGTGTGGAATGAGTTGGCACCAAAGGTGGAGTGGAAATTTGTCAGCTGTGCCGCTGAGGACAGCAATGAAATGGTCTTTCCATGTTTGGATGGCCTTTTCAGCAACGTTGCGGCAGTGGTCATCAGGTGGCACCAGTTGGTATGACATGCCTGAATCCAGGATGGCTTGCTTGTATGCTGTGGATGCTTCGTTGTCAAGGACTCGGTGCCTGGGTGAGAGTCCACATGATCGCATACGGGAGAGAGCTCTGGTGTGTGCTAGGATGAGTTCACCCTCTGTCCTATTCTTTGTTGGCTCAACCCAAATCGAGTTGCTGTCGGTGTGGTAGAGGATCATCTGGTACCTGGTGCCTCTGCTGGATACATGGGGAAACTTACCCGTTTGGTCGGTGTAGACTGTGTCATGGGTGTCATAGGTCTTGATGTATATGTCCTGGTTAGATAGTGAGGGGGCAGTGAGGGAGGGCGTGTTTGATGTAGCTCGAAGAGTTGTCTTAGTGGAGTGCACACCTTGGCACTGGCTATGCATGTGCCCCTGCTGAGTTTCTTCCGACTGAGAAAAGTGCTTGTGTACGTTGGCGATAGTAAGGAGGGGCCACATGTTGTAGTTCCCGCGCCGAATTGCTGCCATCCATGTTGTTTTGGTGGGAAAACCCGCTGCGGCGTGGAGATACCGTATAGTTTCTTCGATGCTGGGTAGCTCGTAGACATTGAGGATGGTATGCTGCTCCCGCTCCCTGGATGATTTAAGGTGGTTCCAGACAGCTGCTGTGGAAAGCACGACGTCTTTCGTGTTGAGCGATTTTGTGCCACAAGGCAAGTCAAGAATGAGGGTATCGTTGTTGACATTGCAGGTGATTTGCCGTAGTGGTACCTGCCAAAGTCCGGTGCGTGGGCATCTATACCCCTGGAGGATGGAAGTGGCATTGATGTGGATTTTGTCGGAGTTGTAGAAGTTGATTTCATCCTTGTCGTAGACTGCCGTGTACCCAGCATCAGCAAACTTGCTGCTGCTTAGCAGCGTCTGTGTGAGATTGGGAACAATGTCAACTTGGTTTGCGGGGGTGCGGACATTAAGCAGGAGTTGTGAGATGTGTGTTGTGTGTGCCGTGCTGCGAGTGGGTAGCAGGAAAACCTTGGTGGAAGGTGCAGTGGTGGAGTGAAAAGGATCGTGGAGTGCACCTGCTGTTGAAGTGGCACCGGTGTCGCTGATGGCAGAGGGTATCGTGCCATCAGCTATGCCATGCTTGACCTGTAGTTTGGTCATGGAAGTGGTGCCGTAACGCCGTTTACGTTTGGTAGTTGGATGAAACAATGAGGAGATGCTGCCAGTTATGCGGTGTCGCCAGGCGGTGCTATCTTTGTCATGGTGCTGCAGTTTGAGGTTGAAACGAACTTTTGTTTCAGGGCTAGCAAGTGGAGACCAATAGTTTAGTGAACATAGAGAGGGCTGTGGCGCACTACTATTACGTTTGTTTGCTTTAACCAAATTGTTAAGCAAACAGTCACTTAATAAACTAACGATCTCCGCTGGATCCTATTTCTTGGGTTTGTACCAAGCTGGTCGTTTGTCCTTATTTTTGTCCAAGGCAAAACACTCATCATCCTCATGATAGACACTGTCTTTCTTGCACGAGTTGCAGAAACAAGGGATCCGGCGGCCTTCTGTAGGGGTCATGCCATTGGATCTGTTGCGCTGATGGCAAGGTACAGTGGGAGGTGAAAGGGGTGCTCGGTTTGTTGGGGAAAGGAGGGCCATGAACTTGGCCTGTTGCTCAAGGATGTCTTTCTGTTGGGCTTCGAGTTTTTGGAGGAGGGTGGTGTTATCCAGTGTAATGGCGGCGGCATGTTCAGTGGCAGTCTCCAATGCCCCTTCCAAGCTGTTTGTGTACTCCAGTAGTGAGTGGTGGTCGGCGGTTGAGAAGGAGGATGTGATGTTGGGCGGAACACGTGGTGGATTGTTGGATGAGCAGCTGCCGCTGTCAAAGAAACTGCTGGCACTTTCGAATCCGCTCGAGCGTGCTTCACGTTTGGCGTTGAACTTCTCCTTGCTCTTGTAGATGGTGACGAAATGGGTTCTACCCACCTCCCAAGTTTTGTTGGCGGACGGCTTGATCTCCCATGCTTGCATCTCCTTGTCTACATGCTCTCGACGTAATGTTGAATCTTCGTGGCCTCCATGGCTGGGACACCAATGTCACGACAGAGCTTCTGTTGCTTGTCGAGCTCATGGGCAAACTTCGTCATGTGGCACGTGAGGTCCCATTAGACGTGAAAGGCTTGGGCAGCTTGCTTTTTTTGCTCTTCCCAAGGAATTGTAATGGCGAAAAAACCTGGACAATATTGAAATTCCTAAGGAATTGTTATCACGAAGATATTAAATCTGTATTGGAATTCCTAAGGAATTGTAATTTCTCAGTTATTTTACAAATGACTACTGTTGAGTACTGTCGAACGGAAAAATTGATGCCAACCGGACATGGTATACACTCCATTGATGCCAATCAGAGGTGTCACACAACAGAATTGATGCCAAACAAGAGGTCGTTGCAGAAATCCCGAGCTAAACCGGTTGTCGAGGAATCGCTTTGCAATTCCTTGGTAATGCAAACGCCGACAAGGATTTGCAATGTGATTTTTGCCCATTTTGCAATTGCTTGGCAATTGCAAATTACCAAGCACTGGGCCTAACACATGGTGTTGGCTTGTTTTGGCGCCTGTTACCTTGGGTGAATTGCAGGTGGTTGGCTTGTGTTGATGCCTGTTACCTTGGGTGAATTGCTGGTGGTTGGCTTGTTTTGGTGCCTGTTACCTCGGGTGAATTGCAGGTGTTGCTCAGTGCAAAATTTAGTAATCACTGCTGAGCATAGCAAATACGTAGATGTTGATAATTGGGTGATTACTAAATTATGGCTGGTTTATGCTAGTTCATTCGGTATAGTAATCAGGTAGACAGGTAAAGTTCTAAGTCTGTACCGCTGTGTAAGTAATGAGGTACACAGGTAAAGTATGTGTCGGTTGTATGTGTACGTAAGTATTGTATACATAGCATCTGTATCAAAGGGCGGGTTTGCTTCCATTAACCAACATGACCCTACTCTCCAGCATCAGCACACATCAACAATCAACAATAATTACTATTACAACGTCAACGTAAATCCTGCTGACATGAATTTAGCATACACTGTCGCCTTTCCTACTCCTTTCCCATTCAGTATTCAAGGCGTCAAATGCGGTATTCAAAACGGACAATACTGTCAAGACAAGACGGACAATTACAACTTCAAGATTCAAGGTATTTGCAAGAGGAAGTGTTGTGAGTGCAATGATTTTGGATGCATGGGTAGCAACAATAGGAATAAGTGTGAGAATAAAAAGGCTTAAACAAGATGTATTGGGGTTGAATTCATGGAGAGCATGCTTGAATGAAACAAACTTATTGTTACAGTTGTTGCTTCAATGTGGAGTCCGTTTTTGATGGTACTATAGGGGGTTAGGAAAAAGCTAAGGAAATGTGGTGCATGAGTAATTTTGGATGCAAACAAAGCAATATGCTGAAAAATGAAATAAAGTTTGGTGGGAGAGATAAATTTATAGTAGAAAGTTCCATCAGTGTCCTTAGCCCCTTGCGTTTTGCTAGTAATTACTTTTCTTTTGTCCTTGAAGCTCATATTACGCACTTCACCATGCCCCTACTCATCAAAAAGATAATAACATCAGCTAACAGGCCCCTTTGGCCCCAAGCCACATGTGTCCTGTCATTGGCATTTATTAATCATTGTTAAAATTCTCAAGGAGGAGCAACGACTGAGAAAGGGAAGCAAAAAACTCTGTAACAGCACCAACAATACATATCTATGCCAATATGGATTGCGCAATTGAAATTAGTGGAGCATACCTAAAAACACATTTCGCAAATCGCATTTGCACATATCGCATTTACATAAAATTGTGTATGCAACAATTAATCTCACCTAAAACGTAAATCGCAAATCATATTTCTTGCACGACACATTTCGAATCCCGGTTGCAAGTCCCATGTTCCTATTTTTTATGGCAATCATACGTACGACAAAAATGTGTAAATGTGATTTGCGATTTGTGTCAATGGTCAACAGGGGCCTCACGTTGACCAAGATTTGTGTAATTTACACATAATTTGTGTAAATTTACATGGAATTTTCCCGCCAAAACACAAAAAATGTGTAAATGCGTAAATGCGTAAATGCAATTTGCGAAATGTGTTTTTAGGTATGCTCCAGTAAAGTTGACAGATATCTATGGGCAATACATGTGAACTGATCTAGCATACACGAAAAAGAGGGTGATATTTCATATCATATTCAACAATCACTGCCACTGCACCCCAGCCATTTTATGTAGCTTTATTTTGTCCTCAATGTTCTTTCCATTACGAAAGCGGTGGTACAGAATGTTGTAGTTTTCTAACCGGCATGATATGTTTCTTGCCTGCTTTCAGCCCTATCGAGGAAGCTGAAAAAATCTTGACTGTGACCGGGCCACTTCACTGTAACTTTCTCAGGTAAACCTTCATAGGCACTATCTCCAATAGCCTTTTTCCATTGGGGATGTGAAATAGCAGAGCATCTCTGTCCCAAGTTTCAGGGGGATCTTTCGTGTTCATTGCTCCACAGAGAGCAGCCTTATCGTGACACAGACCAGCAGGATCAGGTCCATTAATCCAAACACAATGATCTTCCCATTGGGAAAGGGTGAATTCATACTTCAAGCCAGAACTATGGCTCTTGTGGTCAAACCATTTTGTGCCTGGGTCTCCTCAAAATTCTTGGGTGATAAAATTGACACTATCAACTGAGTTAATATGCACTTGATCTGGCATAAACTTCCTTGTATCAAATATAAATAATCTTTCTCTGAAGGACTCAATTCGACGGGTAGTTTTTTGACATTTGTCTTTGCATATTGATTTATCATAGTTCCATAGGGCAGCAAGTACTGACTCTATATCATACAATTTGAGCAAATTCAAACCCATCAAAAGTTCTTTAAATGATGTATCAGGGAACTCGTGACACAAATCACATATTAAATCTTTGACAGACTGTGGTTCCTGTCCGTAATGGACTTGAAATGATCTACAGATGTCTTCACCACCACCCTCTGACGTTCCTCACCAAATCCAACATAGCACAAACCGCACAAGAGAATTTCTCCAGATGTCATGATGCTAGCATCCAATTTTGAGACCGTGTAGCGAGAAATAGGTGTATCTTTTTTGTGAGGGGGTGGAGATGCCTCTTGCCCTAATTTCTCCTGGCATATTTTGCTTCAAATGTTGGACTTGACTCTTGAGGTGGAGACACTTTGTTCGATGAAAGTTGGACTCATTTTTGGTTACAATTAACTCTTCCTTTAGAGTCCTAATTTCCTCTTCCAACATGTCAATCTTGGTTAATGCATCTGAAAATGACGCAATCAAGTTGTCACAAGGAAAAATACCAGCTTTGCTGTTGTCATCGTAATTGATGGTTTCTCTACAAAGAGAGTCGTCATCTTGAAAGATGAACATCCTTCTGAAAGGGCGATGACGCGATAGCCAAAACGAGAGGCCAACTGTTTACGTTCACTGTAACTCTTTACTTGTTATGAAGATGGTTTGGTGTTGCCTTGTGTTAGAGAGTCACCAACAGACGATTTCCGTCAATACTTGTTCCAATTCATCAATATCATAGTTCCGTGCGTTGCAAGCTGTTGAGAGGTCTTGCGAGTTGAGCGGCAACCTGCAGATGACGGCTTTTGGAACAAAATGACTACATGTTACGAGCCGGCGACAACCACCAGAGTCATCAGTTACGACCTGATGACAACCACCAGAGTCATCAGTTACGACCCGGTGACAACCACCAGAGCCGTCAGTTGCGACCTGGTGATGACCCATTTGTGGTCAGTTAAAGAATAAAACTGTCGACTCCGATGACACAACTGTCAACAAGTCACAACACAACTATTTTTGTCGTGACTGAAGTGACAACTCTTGCCCAAATTATTCCCTAAAAAGAGATAATTTTAGTGAGTTGCCTGTCTTGCTGAGGCCCAGCCTTACAGTCACCCGGACTCGTATCTGTACCAGTTCCCGTTCCCGTACCCGAAGCTTTTTTTGTATAGTTCGGGTACAGGTATGTGAATCTCCGTCCTTACAACAGGAAAGTTCACCTGAACTTGAAGGGTAACTTTTGGGTAACAGGTTATGAGGGCAAAATCCACTGAAAAAGGAAGTTCATGCTCGGGTGAAATAAGAGCTCACCCCAAAATCAACTGAATTCTGGGGTACGTGTGCATGGCGTTTTTTCGTTACCGTATCGTAAGGATGGTGTACCCGTGGTTTACAATGGATTTTAGGTGTTGCAGTCACACCATTCCACAACATTCTTTGTCAGATCGCGCCAATCCATTTTGAATATCATAGTTGACGTCACATTTTTTGGCGCGACCTACTTAAAAGAATCTTTGATTTTGCTGAATCTCAAATGATCCATCCCATGTTTACTAGTAATAGCAGCACTCCAATTCAGGTATGTGTACGTGAACTGTAAGGAAGGAAAACACGAAAAGGCACACAGATTCAGGATTCAAGAAAATGAGCTGAACTTCGGGTACAGGTACGGGTAACTGTAAGGTTGGGCCTGAAGGAATAAATTTATTTTAGGATTTGGATCCCTCCATCCTTATTTTCACCAGTGACACAACATTATTATTTTTGCCAAAAAATGATACTACTCTGCTAGGAACAAAACACTTTTTCTAATATATTCCTTATTGTTACTATGAAAACTACTTATTAGCTAACACACAGCAACGACTGCAATTGACAATTCCATGTCCAACATGGCGTCACTGGCTGAAGCCGCCAACCACACCATCGATGGAAGCCCCTCCTCTACAGTGGCCCAAACAACACGTGTCCCTAGCAAGAACCTAGCGGATCATCTTCCTCTCGACATAATGTGTTGTTGTTGTTGTTGTTGTTGTTGTGGTTGATGTGTTGTCGTCAGCATCATTATTGTTTGTTGCTGGTTGTTGAATATTATTATTTACTTATATGCACTACCACATCGTATCGAGTAGTTTGTACGGTGGCTGGTCTTGAGGTCTGGCATCGTCAGATACTTATGGAATAAATGGCTACTACAAATCTCTCCACTGCTGTATCTGGGGTTAGTTGAGATTGGACAGATGGTTGAATGTTGCAGCATCACATACAAGTACCAGATACATGCTTACGTGGACGAGAACAGGGGGTGTTTGTATCATTTTGTATCATGTACAAACAAGAAATTGAGTGGAATGACTTACTTTTGAAAAACAACCTGTTCTATAAAGTAAACCATTTGTTGAATATGAGCTGTGTTGGCCCTAAATGGCTTATTTTAAGAGTAAGCCCAGCTACATGGGAACCACTGCTGTTCCTACAAGAAGCATGCAAAATATGATGATATTTAAAGTTAAGCCATTGGGACTTTTCATATGCTACTAAAATGTGGTCGGGACACTTCATATGTGCAACTTATATGAACTGGTATGTTGCTGACATCACATAAGAACAATACATGCATTTAGCTTGTTTGTAGTGTTGGACCCATTCCATCCGCAGTTACAGCATGGCTCAATAAATCAGATGCCAAGGAGTTGATCACTCCACAATGGACGCAAGTCTACATCTAAGCTCTTCTATTTTCACCCAACAAAGTTGGCAACTCTCCGGAAGAGGGCATCATAGGCCACATATATGTGCAAGCTCTATGAGCTTTCACTTAGAGCCTTGAAAGGCCCTCTTCCCTTTGGGAAATACAGAGGAAGTACAAATATCATAACATATTAGTTGAGAAACAATGTACAAATGACAGCTACTTTCTCACGAAAAACCAGTACCCAGGAAAGGACTTTTTCAGAAAACATATTTGAAAGGATTTCTTTCTCAGAAAACTTCTAATAGAACAGATTCTCATGTCAGTTTCAGAAAGAATCAAGACTTGCAACTGATCCAACTGACATCTGGAAGTGCATCCTATCTTCCAGACAGATCAACTGTGAATTGCAAGAATGACATATTGAGTACACCATGCATTATTGATTTCAGTTTCAAATTCCATTTTTTAGGTTCTGGCCAAATAGTCAGCAATCAGAACTTGTTACTGGTTACGGACCCAAATTCTAGTACTTGTAACCAGAACCAAAATATTTCCCTTATCTAGGCATGATCTAGGCGATGCCACATTACTGTGACTCCTACTCCTTTGCCGAGACAGTAATATTACATCTGCTTTTGCGGTAGTAATCATTATTCGGACAGTAATCACGTAAGTCATTTAATTTGCTGTTCAATAGCACAGTCACAAACAGTAATATTACTGCAGTGCTCAGTAATATTACTGCTAATCAGTAATATTGCTAGTGTAAGCAATTTTCTAGTAATTAATTATCTAATTTATGTCACTAATTAACGAAACTAAACTCATGTTTTGGCCCGCAAATTTTGATTAGGACATAAGACATGGATAAATTGAGGTTGAAGGGGGAGAAATGAAAATGTATAACAGCAAAACCCAGCCACCGACTGAACAACAATTTAACTGGAAAAGAATCTATGAGAAAACATTGGAAATAGTGGGGGAAAACAAAAGGAAAACTCACTTTCACCAACTTCTCAACACACCCCACTAGAGGAGATGATGACGGGGGGCCCTTGTTCCATTGATTGACTGAGGGAAGGCAGCCAGGACAGTCAACTGAATAATAATGTAACTGGAAAAAATGTCGTGACTAAAAATTGGAACGGTGGGGAAAATAAAAACAAGAAGAAAACTTACTATCACCACCTTCCACACAAGTCGTGGGAAAGAATGATGGTGGTGGGCCTTTGTTCCCTTGATTGACAGAGGGAGGGCATTCGTTGCAGCCAACTGAATCACAATGTTTGAAAAACATACTGCAAGAAAAAATGAATATTGAGGAAAATATATTAAAAAAGAGGAAAACTCACTGTCACCACCTTTTCCATGCAACTCGCGGGCGGACATGGTAGCGTCTGGCCATTGCTCCCTTTATCGACTGAGGGAGGATGGAGACACCATAGACACAAAGCAATTAAATTGGAAAAAGATGCCGTGATAAAAATTTAATAAAAGAGTGGAAGACTCACCCTCATTTACTTCCTCAGGCATCACCTGTGGGTATGGCAGCAACGGGCCCTTGATCCCTTAGTTGACCGAAAGAGAGCGACCTTCATAGCCCACTGGATAACAATTTAACAGGATAAGATGCTGTGAAAAAATTGGAATGGCGGAGAAATAATAAAAAGGAGATGCAAACTCATTGTCATCATCTTCTCCACATGACTCACAAGCAGGGGATGACTAGGAGAGGATTGCCAACACAGCCAACTCAATAGCAATTCAATTGGAAAAAGATGATACAAGAAAACATTGGAATGGTAGAGGGAAAAATATAAAGGAGGGGAACTCACAGCTGTCAACTTCCGTTGAAGAGTCGCAGGTTTGTGGCAGCAAGGGGCCCTTGATCTATTTGTTGACCGACGGAGAGCAGCCTGCATGGCTGACTGAAGAGTGATTTAATTGGAAAAAGTTGCTGAGAGAAAAAATGTGTCCTGGTGGGGGAAAAATAAAAAGGATAGGTGAACTCACTGCCACCGTCTTCTCTACATGACTCACGAGTAGGGGATAGCAGCAATGGGATCTTACTCCCCTCATCAACAGAGAGAGGGCAAGTGACACAATGGAAGGAACAACAATTTACTTGAAAAGGCGCTATGAGAAGGCATTGGGAATGGGGGGGGGGGTGAATACAAAACAGACAAACTCACCATCAACATCTTGGAGTGGCATTGCAGGATTGTTGAGGAATGGCATGGGTGTGACAGTGCTGAAGCGACAACCGTGACAGCAACCACAGCGGCAATCATGGCAGCTTTTCAAATGGAAGTGTTGTGGCTGGGATGTAATTTCCATTACATGCTTCTTTGCTGGCCGTGCATGAGTGAAATTCACCAAAAATTGGTTGTGTCAGATATCCTGGATACCATTAGTTTGCATGGTTACAGTAAGTTCTGGTTTGACTCCTACTTGTTCTTTTGTCACATCTTCAATCTAAATTCATAGGTCTGTTCTAGTAAAATTAAAAAAACAGAACATCAGAACCTAGTTCTAGTCAGATTGGCAGTAATTTCTTCCAGAATTTAGAATTCTGTGGAATTCCGATTGGAATTTGAAACTGGAGTATACCAAAAACTCATTTCGCAAATCACATTTACACAAATCACATTTACATAAATTTGTGTATGCAACAATAAAAGTTAAAACATAAATTGTAAATCATATTCCTTGCTGATCGTATTTTTATTCCTGCTCACAAGACTCATTTTTTATTTTTTTATTATCGCAGCACCCATGTGCAAAGATACATCATATAAATAGCATACAAGTACACAAGAGGGGGGACGATCATAGGTGAAAAATAAATCTGTGTAAATGTGATTTGCTATTTGTGTCTATCGTTGATGAGGGCCTCTCATTGACCAAGATTTGTGTAATTTACACATAATTTGTGTAAATTTACACATTTCCCCCCGCCAAAATACAAAAAATGTGTAAATATGTAAATCCAATTTGCGAAATGTGTTTTTGGAATGCTCCACTTAATTTTTGATTAGTAGCAGTTAAGCTCAAAAAATATAATCCCTGAGTTCTTAATCTTCCATTGAATGTTTTACTTCAAATTGTACCTAAATCAGCTTACATCAGCTTGAATTAACCAAATTTTTCCCACATGAGTTGGCCTCCCAGATATATGTGATGGCCACAGAATGGATGAGAGTAGGCACATGTCTCAAAGTATTGGCATTGAGTTTTGCTAAGGTGTCTAATCATCAGCTTAAGTCAGAAAAAGAGAAGGATGCAAAGGATGACTTGTGATTGGAGAAAAGTATCCACACTCATGCAGCCCCTATTCAGACAAATATTTTGGGCATGATCATAAAGGATGGAATGAGATTTTTAAGAATTGCATTGAACAGTGCTAAGATATGGCATGTTGCTGATGATGGGGACACTTGTCTTGCATTTGTCATGCTTTTGTATGGTAAGAGAGTAAGATTCTGTGGGACATTTTTTGGCCAAGAGACAAAATTACAAAAGATATTTTCAAGGGGCTCCTTTCTTCTACATATTGTACATGTTACCTGTAGAATGTTGGGGATATCCATCACAGCAAACATTCATGATTTTTGAATTCTGCTCCGGAACATCAAACAAAAATTGTATTTGTTAAGATAATTGCCTAGCTTTAACTCCAAGTTTTGACATATTCATAAACAACTAATATGTTTTACAATGACATCAAATGAACTGATTTTATTATATTTGGAGCTGCCTCTGGAGTGTTCTCATGATTGCCTCATGTGTAAACTAATTTCTTCTTATTTTCAATCTTTTATGTCAAATATGATGTCATTTTCAATGATGTCACTGCTTGACACTACTGCTTTCCCTTAAGAAAGTCTTGTAAGGACTGTTTTATGTTTTTTGCCAGGTCACCACAGGTCTCGACTGTTATAATTTTGGGATAACAATTGCCTAAGGAGTCACAGGGTGAATCATGATTCTATAACATGGAGTCTTTTATCAAAAAATAAGCCTCATCATTGAATTAGTATTGAAAGAAGTGAAAACATGGTGGAAATATGGTTTGGTTGTTTGGTTTCGCAGTTATCGCACAGTCGTATATTACCAACAGGAACATCTTTTAATAGTGCCGCTATGGTATAACTTTGCAAGCCCAAACATGAACCAACAAAAGAAAGATTTGCCATCTGTAAGGCATATTGGCCTGTTGCTGTCGGGGTATCAATTTGCTTTTGTAGCCACTGCAGCTACCCAAGTTGGTCAACAAATCAAAATTCTTGTTAATCCTATCAGGCTCATTCCAAATTGGCCAACATAGATACCTCTGCTGACGGATTCCAAACGCGGCCCATGGAATGACCAAACAGGCTCTCCTGTCAAATTTCATCCATGTGCCATGTGATTCTGGTATGCGACCTAAGCCGTTTGGGTGAAAAAAATACTAAATACCTATTGGCGTAGATAGGGTAATAGAGATTGTTGTTGTTGGTAAATTGTGAGCTTATCATTTAGGTTTTACAAGTGAGACATGCATCATGCTCGAATGAGACATAAATGATCATTAAGAGATTGGCAGTGATAGGTGGCAGTTGCATGACTGCCCCATATCCAACTGTCTTGAAGGAACCGTCCCATGGGAAGGTTCCTGAGAAGGAAAACTGCCAGTGGATATTCAACCTAAGGAAACACCTACAATATGTATGGTGGATTCTTAGGAAGGAAAGTCTTGATTGGCTATGGTTTCTGAGAAACTCATATCCTATGACTGTTGAGTCCTTCCTTTGTATCAAACAATGTGAAGGAGACCTATGGAGTTCCACTTGGAAGCTCCAGATTCTTGGCCTATGTCACTCGCCCCCACGAATGGAGTATCAGGTGGAAAAAGAGGGAAAAAAACCATGAAGGGTAAAAAATTAACCGATAACCCCTGTATGGTGACTAGCTAAAGCGTAAGTGTTGTATTGAAGAGGGAGGTGCCACATAAAAAATACCATGCTTAAGTTAAGGCTGTTGGTTAAAAAAAGGTGTGACTCTTCTGATGTTAAATCTTTCAGATTTAGTACCGCGTTGAACCCTGATAGTCCCATTCGTATGAATAGTTGTGATAGTCCAAGGATCACTTTCATACCGACTCTCTGATTTGCGGAGGATACCATCTTTTCTAAGAAGTACTTGATCACCAACTTTATAATCCCAATCACGGCGTGAGCGATTTTCCCGCATCGTGTTGAGGTCAGTCTGGCGCTGCCTATGTTCTCCTATTCTGTTCCAGTCAGCAAGGAAGGGCACGTCGAACAACATGTCCCGACCAAAGATAGCTGCACCTGGGGAGGCTTTAAGTACTGTATGGTAAGTTGAGCGAATGGCCCATGCTGCGTTTGTTAGGAACGCATCTATGTCACTGGCTACTACTGTGTCGGCCATGTCTAGTGCAGTAGTGCGGAGCATTGAAGTGATTACTTGATGCACCCGCTCCAGTATTGCATTCGCTTGTGGGTTCTTGACACTGGTTGGCTTACGCTTGATCCCATATGATTCACAAAGGGCTTGAAGTGAAGTTTAAATTCGCTTCCATTGTCGTAGATAATGTATTGACAACGTGGATAACGGCTAAACCAGGTCTTGTTAACTAAATTACTGATCATTGCAGATGACTTGTCAAAGTATGGTAATTTAGGTGTATTATGAGTCTTATTGCCCTGTTGCCCCTTGTTATCCATGGGAGTAACCGCATCTGTGGTTACCGGCAGTTCTACTACTTCAAACCAACTGGAAGCTGGATCGATCATAGTAAGACACATAAAGTCAATTTCTGTCCCATCTTTACCTTTGAGGGTATATGGTCCAATAAGGTCCACACATAATGCCTCCCAAGGGTTTGTGATGACTAGCTTAGTAGGGAGTTTCCCATACTTATGCTTGCGTCGTTTGTTGACTTGACATATACGACAGTTTTGACATGTGATCGGATGGTACTTCGCATACCTTTCCAATACATCGCTGCATGTAACGTCTCTTCAAGGCGTGTGTGCCCAGGATGCTGCAAGTAGTGGTGGTACCAGCTAACTGCTCGACTTTGAAGGGATGTGGGAATGACCATCTTGCCATCCTTACACAACAAATGTGTATCCTCTACTAATTGAGTGGTATACTTGTCATGTCTACTAAGCCTTTCTAAAGTTGCATCTGTCGCCTGGGCTTGTGCAATTTCCTTCACTGTTAATGGGTAAATTGCATCTTCGTCGCTGCGATTTGCAAACACCAGATTGATACTATCTTGGTGAGTAGAAGTGCTATTAGCACTTGAAGCATGCTCAGTGTAATGACACCAGCATTTCGTGAACGTCATCCAATTGGCGTTGTCATCCTTGATCGGACCGGAGTCTAACCTGGAGATGGCGTCAGCAACAGTGTTATGGATGCCTTTTATGTGCACGATTTCGGGACCATACTCCTCTAGGAGTAACCTCCATCGGTATACTCGGTCTGAGGTTAATCCAAGGGCATCTTGGATTAGGTTTTTATGATCTGTAAAGACCTTTATTTGTTGTCCCCACAGTATACCTTTGAACTCTTTTAGTGTCTCCACTATGGCCAGTAGTTCAATTTCGGTCACACTGTATCTTTGTTGCGTCTCAGACAACTTCCTACTGAAGAACGCAAGAGGCCTATTACCTTGAGTTATCACTGAACCAAGTTGTTTAGACGAGGCATCAGTAAATATTTCAAATGGCTTTGAAAAATCAGGGTAGGCTAAAACTACATCTTTAGCGATAGCAGCTTTACGTTATCAAATGCTATTTGATGTACCTCATCCCAATACCAAGGTCGCTTTTTAGTCTTCTTGGCTTTGGTGACTTTGGTATGACCACACTCCCTACAAGTGAGGTGAGTGGGGCAAGCATTTCACTACGTCTTGCCCAAAGATCTCGATAGTACTGGACCATGCCCAGGAACCTACGGAGGTCTTTGACTTGTTTTGGTGGCGTAATTGCGAGTATCGCTTGTACTTTGTTTGGTTGTGGCTTGATGCCAGTCCTTGTTAAGATATACCCTAGGTATTCTGTTTCTATAGCACAAAACTTCGATTTTGGGGCATTGACTCTCAAGCCCGCATCTCGCAGTCTGGTAAGAACCTTCCTTAAATGATCTAGGTGGTCGTCCAAACTTGCCCTGGTGATGCAAAGCAAATCATCCAGATAAGTCCTTACGAACTCTAAGGCTACCATTAGCTCTGACATCTTTGCCTGAAAAATGTCTGGAGAACCTGCTATACCCATCGGTAATCTAAGATAAGAATACTTTCCCCAAGGGAAGATGATGGTGCAGATCTTGGATGCATCAGGATCCCGCTGTAGCAAAGGTAAATCCTTCTAACTCTTGCAACACTGTACTGATTTTAGGTAATGGAAACGGTTTCCTAACTAGTCGTTTATTTACCTCCCTAAAATCTGAGATAAAGCGTACAGTGTTATCTTTTTTTGGTATTATAAATGTGGGTGACGCCCATTCTGATGCAGGCTGAAACTCCAATACCCCCAGTTCACAGAGCCTATTTAATTCTTTGATTATGGTCTCTTTGTGCATTCTTGGCACTGGGAATGGTCGACCATGATATGGCGTTACGCCTTCCTTTAATTGCAGGGAGACAGGGTCTGTTTTCCAATCACCTAGTGTTCCATCAAAAAGTTCCTCAAATTCTGTGAGTAACTCTAGTAACTTGTTTTGGTCTTGGAGACTAAGGTGAGTACAGTTGGTGCTAACAACTGATTGGAGGTCTGCTTTTTCATATTTAGCGTCTAGGATATGTACCACTCGCTGAGTCGCATCTTGCGTACTGCTGGGTTCATGAGCCATGCTGTTGTTAACAGCCCAGGCTTTGTCCATTGTTGACTTAGTCAGACTATTGATGTCCCTCATTGGCAAAATGTTGTCATCAATTGTTATTTCTTTTGTTCGAAAATCTAGAACAATTCCTAACTCTTTCATGGTATTACAACCAAGAATGAGGTCATACATTGGCTTGGCCATCTTCTTCTTATCATATTCCACAACGTCTGGCTTCACCAGATACTCCTTGCTGTTGGAATAATCAAAAATTGAAGATTAACTTCACTCCTTCCTTTGGTTAGGAAGTCCCCATTCGACGTGTGCCAAGAATTTGGCACCTGCCTAGCCAAGTAGGGGAAATGCATGGATGCTCCTTTTTCATGGAACATCAAGTCACCATCAGATCCACTGTCAAGTAGAACTTTAAGGACTTTGTTACTAGTGCAACTCTTCCTCGAGTGTTCGTGTCTCTGTGGAAGTTGATTTTCAGTTGCTAAGGTGTGCCATGCTTTGGCCACTACAGCTGTGACTCTTCCTTCTGTTTGACTTTTGAAAGAAGTGTTCACACTATTGAGAAAGGCACCCGACAGTTCGGGGTCCGACAGTTCGGCAGTTATCTCACTCTGTGTGTTGTTTTCGACTTTTGCTGCAAGATTTTTTTGATCTTGACTTGTCGTAATATTGTAAACAATTCGATTATTTGAAATTGAATGTTTCGGTATCTCATTAAGATTTTTTAAATCTTTTATAAACTCTTTATTCGAATTAATATTTGAATTTGAGTCAACGGTAGTTTTACTCGGACTGGGGTAAGTATCACTTGGTTGTTTACTACTTTTTAGTTTCTTACAACATTTAGTTAATTCCCCTGTACTACCGCACCCATCCATTCAGGACGAGTCGGAGTCATCGCTGTCACTTTCGTGACGGCGCTTGCGTTTCTTCTGCGAACGCTTGAGTTTCTTGTTAGATTTCTCAAGTTTCTCGATCTTCGCAGACAACTGCGCATAGGCACTATTGGTGCGAGGAGAAGCCTCACTAGAATGCGAAGGTCCACGGGGCTTTCTCCCTGTGAATTCCTTTTTAAAGGAACCATCCTTCGCATACTTGCGGCAGTCTTGCGTATTATGGGTCGTGTGCGCGCCCCCATGCTTCTTGCACAAAATACAGTGCTTCGCATTTGTGGTACGCTTACGCGGGATACGATCCTTAAACGTAACCATCTTCTGCTTGGAGGAGTCGCCAGACTTCGCAGAGCTTTTGGCCCATCACATCCTTGTCGGTCGGATAAGCCTTCTCGATGCGTTCGAGTGCTTCTAAAAGCTTCCGAACGCTTTGGGGTACCGTTGCCCCACTGAGTTCGTATTGGTCTTGCCAATTCCTTGGGACCATGCGTAATATGTGACTAGCTAGGTCCGGGTCATCGAACGGCTTCACCGCAGTGGTGAGCTTGGTGGCACGGTTGGAGTAGTAAAGACAGGGCAATAAGTCCAAGTAGCCATTCAGCTGCTGAATGCGGCTAATGAATTGGCGAATCGGAACCCTGTTGGGCTTCTTCAACCCGTTACTTATGTAGAAGCGCTGAGTCTCAGCAGCGTCATTCCGGAACACGGTCAACAAATGGAAGCTGACGCACTCCATGAATGACCCCCAAGACTGCTCACGCTTCTCGGGATGTTCTTCCCGTAGATATCCGTCCATGGAGAACAGTCAATTTGTTCACTCACGATCTTCTTCCAGGGGCACCTTGCTTCCTCCGTGAGTAGGTTGGAGTAGAGGCTGAACACTTGATTGATGACGGACGTAACAGCCTCGTCAGCTTTCTTTGCGGCTTCTAGGGCCTTTTCATAAGCCTTTTCTTCGGGAGGATTCGCATCCGATCCCGAGTAACTTTTAAAAGCTTCTTCGGCCTTTGTTGCCTTCTTGATGCAATCCTTCTGGTCCTTGCAGACTTTATCATATGCCGTATCAAGGCCCTTCTGCCTCACGGCATCCAGGGCTGCTTGGACATGCATCAGGAATTGCTCCGGGGTACCGTTTGACCATACGGATACCCTCAGCTCTACCTTACCAGGTAGGGTGAGCTTCATCGTGCTGGCGGTAGTATCTACTGCCAAAGCATCTTGAACTACATCCCTTTCGGGTATGTATGGCACGGGCGGCTTGTTCCGTCCGGGTTCCTCTCACACTCTTGGCTCTTAAGTCCATCAGGGACTGCCCTTGAGGTGCTCATTCTCTTAAGTCGTCACCTAGGCGTGTACTGATGAATAGGGCTTTAAAAAGCTCCTAGGGGTACCGCTGACGTCGCGTAATTCTCGTGGCTGACGCGGCGTAGTTGCGTTTTGCACACTCTCGTATGGCGTAGCTGACGACGGGTCTGCTTGCGCAACGAACACGAGTGACGGAGTGGAGGGAAAAAAACTTTTCGTTGGCTTTCACGCGAGAAGGTCGCGGAAACGGCTATCTATAGATAGTGACCTAAGCCGTTTGGGTGAAAAAAATACTAAATACCTATTGGCGTAGATAGGGTAATAGAGATTGTTGTTGTTGGTAAATTGTGAGCTTATCATTTAGGTTTTACAAGTGAGACATGCATCATGCTCGAATGAGACATAAATGATCATTAAGAGATTGGCAGTGATAGGTGGCAGTTGCATGACTGCCCCATATCCAACTGTCTTGAAGGAACCGTCCCATGGGAAGGTTCCTGAGAAGGAAAACTGCCAGTGGATATTCAACCTAAGGAAACACCTACAATATGTATGGTGGATTCTTAGGAAGGAAAGTCTTGATTGGCTATGGTTTCTGAGAAACTCATATCCTATGACTGTTGAGTCCTTCCTTTGTATCAAACAATGTGAAGGAGACCTATGGAGTTCCACTTGGAAGCTCCAGATTCTTGGCCTATGTCAGTATGTTTTCATGCATGCACAAATGCTATGTCACCAAGATGAATTACATTAATTAATGGTATCTACCTTGACACATTTCTGACCTCAACCACACGAAATACAGAATTTCTTCCCATGCACCCTGATAGATCTGCTGAATTTGTTGCACTGTTGGATGGCCCAAGAACATGACAAAGCCAGAACATAATTTCAGTCACCGATGAGTCCCTATTGTTCCATTTCTGGTTCTGTACAAAGTCACAGAGTGAGTTGTCTGTGAGTAATGTAGGTCTGTGATGTTGAATGGAGTCACACAGAACAGATGTCAAATGTAAGAAACGCCTGGATATCATCTCAATGTTGAAAATTGGTGGTGTTTCAACCCCAGTGGTTCATAAACCCACACAATTGCAGTGGGTAAGGAACTTTATGTAACATAAGTCAATCAATTACCTAGGAAGCATTTTGAGAAAATGAATCTAACCCTCACTACAATTCCTCTCATGCACCAGTTTTTTACCCATTGAGGCACCCTGTGACCACGTGGAAAGTCTCAAGATCCACGTATGGGACGGTCGCTTTACGTAGGAACTAATATTTCTCGAGAGGGGCCTCATCGTCGCTTACCGTACATCTATTGTATTGTACAATACGATAGTGAACTCGGATGGTCATGATGTGCGCACGGCGGGGTATTGTACTCTAGGTACGGTACCATAGCATTGATTTTCAAAAATCCCATCGTACCAGCATTGTACCCTCTTGTACCATACTATACCAATCAACAGCTGTGATGAAAATATCCTAAGTTTGGCTGTACGATAATTGATCTCTCTTTCTCTCTCCCACGCTCGGCCCAAAACAACTCCAAGCAGCGACTAGAGACACCATGAGCGGCTACCCCGGCTACCCCCCGCAAGGCCAACAACGACCACCGGGGAACTATCCTCCCCCACCCGGCGGCGGTGGATTCCCTCCCCCACCTCCCGGGGGCATGCCACCACCGGCGATGCAAGGCCAACATCAACAGCAACCATCGAGGCCGGGAATGATGACCATGCCTCCTCCTCCGGGAGGTGGTCGTCCCATGGGCGGCGGCGGTGGCGGTAGCGGTGGAATGATGATGACGTCGGCGGGACAACCACAGCAAATGGGCATGCCTCCTCCTCCTCCTCCCGGTCAGCAGGGGGGAATGATGATGCGTCCCGGTCCTCCTCCGCCGGGACAAATGACGATGCAGGGCTTGCAGCAGGGGATGGGGGGGATGAATCTCGGTCCCAAGCCGGGGCAGTGAGTTTTTTATTTTCCCAGTTTGTTGATTCATTTTTCCCCATTGGAATTCTGACATTGTCGAATACTGACGAAACTATGATCAATGTCATCCGCAAACAGACCAGGACCGGGGCCAGTTCCCTTCCAACAACCGCAACAAGGAGGACCACCCACCAATCCCCAGGGTCCCCCTAGCATGAACGTCCCGCCGCCGGGCCAACAACCGGGCGCAGGATTCGCCGCCCCCCCTGGACAACCCTTCGGCTACCCCCAACCCATGGCGCCATCGCCTCAACCTCCCGGAATGAGAATGCCACCTCCCGCGGCGTCGTCGCAGCCTCCCCCTCCCATGGGCCAGCCCGGCATGGCCCCGCCCGGCATGGCACCGACGGGCGATTACTTTGAGGAAAATATCGATCTCACCATTCAAGTCCCTTCCCATATTTTGAGGTGTTCTACCGCGTATATTCCGCAGAGTGCGAGTTTGGGTCATGCCACCAAGGTTCCTTTGGGGGCGGTGATTCGTCCGTTGGCTCCGGGGGGGGAGGAGGTTAAGGTTGTTCAGCCTGGGGCTGCGGGGATTGTCCGGTGCAAGCGGTGAGTAGTTGTCGATGATTGTTGTTGAATGATGGATTGTTTTGTGGAATGTTTGCCTTGGGACGATGCATTGCAGCCTGGTTGTGACACACGCATCTTTGGCATTCTAAACAACCCCTCCTCCCTGCCCTTGCCCATCCCCTTTCAAGATGCCGAACCTACATCAACGCCTTCGTAACCTGGCTCGAAAACGGCCGCTGCTGGCGCTGCAACATTTGCGCCCAACGCAACGAATGTCCCGCCCCCTACTTCTGCCACCTCGACGAAAACGGCCAACGTCGCGACAAGGACCAACGACCCGAACTTTCCGATGGTGTCGTCGAATTCATTGCGCCGAGCGAATATATGGTCCGTCCTCCCCAGCCTCCCAGTTATTTCTTCGTGATTGATGTGAGCGTGACGAGTGTGAGGAGTGGGATGTTGAAGAGTTTGGCGGAGGCGATTTCGAGGAGTTTGGATGAGTTGCCGGGATCTCCCAGGACGCAGGTGGGGTTTATTACCTATGATGATTCGGTCCATTATTATAGTTTCAAGGCGGGATTGGCGAATCCTCAGATGTTGGTGGTGGCGGATTTGGTGGAGTTGTTCGTCCCCGCCCCGGATGATTTGTTGGTTAATTTGCAGGAGTCGAGGGAGGTGGTGGATGTTTTCTTGGAGAATTTGCCCAATATGTTTAGTAAGACTACGTGCCAGAGTGCCTGTTTGGGACCGGCGCTCAAGGCAGCATTTACAGTGACCAAGCATATTGGGGGGAAGATGTCGGTGTTTCAGTCCGTGTTGCCGACGCTGGGCGATGGGGCCCTCGTGCCCAGGGAGAATTATCAGATTATGGGCACCCCCGATGAGGTGAAGTTGCTTCGGCCAGGACAGAATTGGTATAAGGATACGGCCGTCGAATTCAGCCGGGCCCAGATTAGTGTGGATATGTATTTGTTCCCCCGTGCTTATATTGATGTCGCTTCGTTGGGAGACCTCCCCAAGCTTACCGCGGGAACTCTTCGCACGTATCCTGGATTTCATTATGAGACGGATGGTCCTCGCTTCGAATCTGAGCTTTGTCGTTCACTGACCCAAATTACGGCTTTTGAGGCTGTCATGCGCATCCGTTGCACACGTGGCATGCGTATCACCAACTTTTATGGCAATTTCTTCATTCGTGGAACGGATCTATTGGCTTTGCCGAATTGCAACGCCGATTCTACCTTTGCCTTTGATCTGGTCCATGATGAGCAAAATTTGAACAGTTCGGTTGTGACGGTGCAGAGTGCACTGCTGTATACTAGCAGCGAAGGCGAGAGGCGCATCCGTGTGATAACTCAGGCCCTTCCCGTGACGAATCTTGGCTCTGATATCATTCAGTCCGTGGACGTAGATGCACTAACGTGCCTTCTTGCCAAACAAGGACTTGACGTCGCCGTTAAAACAAACCTCGACAGTGCACGTGCAAAGTTGCAACAGGTCTGTGTAGACTTGATTCGAGCATCCAAGGAGGGAGACAAGCCACGTACCATTTCAGGGTATGCGGCGCCACCACCGATGCATCAGCAACAGCAAGGTCAAGAGGAGGAGAAGAAGCCCGTCCCGGAAAATCTCAAATTGTTGCCTTTGTACACGTTAGCGTTAATGAAGAATGTGGCGCTTCGTGGAGGGACGGACATACATCCCGACGAGCGTGTTCATGCGATGCATCGCTTGACAAATATGTCGGTCACCGATTCAAAACACTTTTTCTACCCGCGAATGTTTTCGCTACATGACATGTCTGCCAATGCTGGCCTTCCTTCAAACGTTGAACCTACGGAAGGTGACGACGAGAAGGTGGCAGGACTAGATTGCATCGAACTTCCGAAAGTTTTGAACCTTACCGTCGATCGACTAGCCAGTAACGGTATTTTCTTGTTGGATAATGGGTTGGACATGTTATTGTGGGTCGGAAGATCCTCCGATCCTTCTCTACTCAATTCCTTGTTTGGTACTAATTCATTGGAAGGGGTTGATATGTCGCAGGTTAAGCTACGGACTAGTGGCAATGACTTTGCCTCTCGTCTCAATACCATTGTGACTGCCCTTCGCGAAGATGACATGCCTCAATCTACTGTTGCCAAAGTCACAGTAGTTAGAGAGGGTGATCACGGTTTGGAATCACGCTTCTTCTGGCATATGGTGGAAGACAGTGCTTCATTCAATGGTGGGACGTTCTCGTATTCGGATTTCAGTGAGTGGCATAATGTGCCTCCTTCTTGCTCCTTTATTATAAATTTCAATGGAGTCTAATTACTCACATGCATTGTTCTTCCAGTGGAATTCGTCAATCGTCCTCCTGGGGCTCAAGGTGGCCCACCTGGAATGCCGCCTGGAGGAGGACGTGGACCTCCTCCACCCCCTGGCGGACAGCACGGTCCTCCAGGACAAATGCAACGCGGACCTCCCGGGCAAATGCCTCCAGGTCCTCCAGGACCGGGTCAAATGCAACACGGCCCGCCCGGACATATGCCGAGCGGTCCTCCGCCGCCTATGCAACAAGGTCCACCGGGGCATATGCCACCACCACCTGGAGGAGGACGTGGACCACCCGCAATGCCTCCTCCTGGACATCAACCTCAGATGAATCAGGTACGTGTGTCGATCATTGCTTGTCTGCTTTTAACTTATCACGTGCCAGGTATAGTGATAATTGAACTATTATTTCTCATCGTTATTACCAAAGGGCCCGCCCCCACCCCAACCTCCCATGCAACAAACCCAGCAGTCGAATCAGGTACGTCGCAAAGGAACATTCGTTCCAAAGTTTTTCTTTCCAGTGTGTCATGACTCACATGTCGAACTCCTCCTTGTTTGAAGGGGCCACCACCACCGCGACCGCCTGGCCCTCCTCAGCAATATCACCAGCCTCCTCCTCCTCCTGGTCAATACAATGCACCTCCTATGTCCAGTTCAATGCCGCATGGCGGCCCACCTTCCGGAAGCATGGGAGGTCCCCCCCCTGGCCCCCCTCAGATGCAAATGAGTCAAGTAAGTTTCTGTTCACGCTGCAATCGAGTCATTTGACCGCTGATTTTGTTATTTGCTCATCTATGAAGTTTAATTTATCGACAAACAATCCCTCACAATAGAATCGTCCGCCTCCTCCAATGAATCAGCAAATGCCACCTCAGGGACCTCCATCGGACCAGTATGGCATGCCACCTCCACCTGGCTCGGGCCCTCCGCCCTCATCTGGAGGTTATGGTGGACCACCACCTTCATCTGGAGGTTACGGTGGACCGCCACCTTCATCTGGAGGTTACGGTGGACCGCCGCCTGCATCTGGGGGTTACGGTGGACCGCCACCGGCATCTGGGGGTTATGGTGGACCACCAATGCAACATAGACCTCCTCCACCCCCTCGGCCTAATATGCCCCCACCGCCACAACAATATCATGGTTGATCACAGTGGGATAAAGTGGGTGTGCTGGCCGTCTCTAGATCTGATTATGCCAAATATGTGTGAGCAACATTAACTGATAAGTATTTCTACCAAGTAATTCTAGATATTTGTCATGTTATATTTAGCAAATTCTCGTAAGATTATGCCTCGATGTGGATTATTTTCTCCGGTATGAATGCTACGATGAAGCCATTCCTTGGCAAATATGTGTGTCATGCTGCGGCGCAGTAGGACGTAATTATTCAAAAGGCCTGAATTTGCTGGTTAATCAACACACCGAATTTGCTGGTTAATCAACACACCGAATTTGCTGGTTAATCAACACACCTGTTGAGAAACATGTTCAACCTCCTACGCCTCGATTCATATGTGAAGAAACGTGTCTGGTTGCGTACGGCTTCACAAACTCATCTCTTCATCAGATTGATGATTTTGACTGCAGTCAGATTGATTCGGAACTTGCCCTCTCTTCACAAGCTCACGCATTCAAAACTCCAACAAGCCTGTCATGTATACCCTCTAAGTGTACACTCCCAGAACAATCTCTTTCAACGCTTGTTTTTTGAACATCGGTACGAGTTAGTCCAATGACGTGAATTCCCCTCGTTAGAAATCAATCATCAATACCGAAGCACAGCCAATGCAACTGTATTTGACCATTGAACTTCTAGAAACCTCCCTGCCATGACAGCCTGCCTCACATCACTCAAGGACATTGTTATGATTTTCTGAGTCTCTGTATCAGCACCTCCTATGACATTAGCATTTTCTTCCACAATTCCTTCGTTTGATGAATACGAACAGTCTCGAGCAAGAAACGGGTTCACCCAGCCCATTCCTCTGTTGACATCCGTGCGAAATTTCCCCAGCGCTATCCATGTTTGACAAGTCACTTTCATCTCCTCCTCTACTTCTCTTTTTGCGGCCATCAGCGGTGCTTCGGGCATGATCACTTGTGTCTTCTGTCCGTTTGTGTCAACTTGAGTCGTTGGTTCGATTATTCCCCCTACAACAGCCAAGGACATTTCCGATTCCAATGCATACTTTGTCTGTTCTATAATTAGAAAGGAAGCACCGCCTCCCTCGCCGGGTGCTGTTTTTGGAGCTTCCACTAGGACATTGATTCTATCATGATAATCAATCCATAACCAGTCATCAATGATCTTTTGTTCACTGTTGCTTGATGGCAATTGGACGGAATGTTGGGCTAGACGCATCCACTTTGATTGTACAAGACACTGGTTGGCTAATGTCATGCCACCACCCCTGCTGCTACTATCGCTGCTTTCGTAAATGAGTCCATTATATTTCCCATGAGATACGAGGCAATACTCATCTTGATCCAACATTGATTGGGAGATGAGTTCTTTCCCCTTCTCTAGAACAGAAAACGCAACTAATGCGAAGAGTGCCAAAATTGCAATACGCATGAAGGTTTGCCTACCCAGTGGTCGTTTTGTAGAAGTTGTAATATTGCTCATGGTGCAATGGTCAAGTTCGCTTGTCCTGTCTTTCAGATTATTCGTCTTCGCGTCTCCTTGTGAGCTCTAGACCGAATGTGACCCGGCTCCGCGGTTGCTATGGGGTGTCTGTAACCTGCAGCCCTGTACCTTACAACAATAGAATCGTTTGTCATAAAGTTTGACCAAATGCCCAATGGTGACGAGCAGATGGGGGGGGGGACCAAGGCTGTGGCCCTTGCTTCATGTATTGACGCGGATCCAAAGCAAAAGTATGGTATTGTATTGTATGACTCGCTTATCGTCCATCGTCCCTCCCTCACCAATAATTCTATATAATATTTCACTACGGGCCGTTCCGTACCCGTAGATAGAGGACATTGGATGCAAGTCTTCCATGTAACTCCTTCCAAACTGGACGGAAGGGTGAAAGATACCTTTCTATGAAAGCATACCTATTCCTTATTAATATGGAGGATCTTTTCCTGTGACATAAAGCAAATCGGAACAGAGAAAGTGGCGAGCGAGTGTAGGTGATGGGAATATGACTTTCATGCACTGCCGTACAGGACCAACGTGGCTTTGTGGCGTAAGCTTACCATCTCGTCACTCTAATGAACGACCAGTGAACGACCCCCAGTACAACGTCAATTGAACCTTTACAATACGTCCTCTCTTGCCTTCGACCCATTTGCCTTCATGAAAAACCGCTAACATGAATGTCAACATCGTGGCTCTATCTTCCCTTCTCTCCTTCCCAGCGGTGAATGCCGGCTCACTCCGTAGATTGAGCTCCAACCCCGATGACAACTTCCAACTTGATTGGCTTCAGTTGTCACCGACACCTGCTCCCAAGAATAACTTTTTTAGTACTCCTGAATCTACACTCCAGCAGTCTGCGGTTACCAGTTCTCGCAATAACGGAGATAGTAAGAAGTTTGTCTTGTAACGAGTGTATTCTTGTTTCTTTGTCCCTCAAGATCACCCCAACTCCGTCCTCTAACATTTACATCCCCGTCACGACGATTAGTTCAATTTACATATCTCACAGCAAAAGAACTCGTCCTGAAATACCTCCAAGATCCCAACGGTCTCGTCGAGTTCCGCAACATCCAATCATCCAACCACACTTGCTTCGCTCTCTTCTCCAACGGACATTCGGCAGGCGTACGCAACGAGACTGGACAGTACTTGATTCCAGATTCTGGTATAATACTAAGCACTGGAAATCCCGAAAACTTCAACGGTCAAGATTCCGACGAAGCGAGAACTGACTTTAAAATCTTGGACGGCGACGCAGACTTGGCGTCTATTCTTCCGAGCGATACATCTGGCAGTGCGAGCGGTAGCGCAGGAGCGATTTTTGATGCATGCTATCTCAAATTCGAATTCCGTTGCCCCGAGGAGACGGACAGCTTCACGCCACAGGTTAACTTTGATTACGTTTTTGGGTCGGAAGAGTACAATGAATATGTCTTTTCTAAGTACAATGATGCATTTGGATTTTTTCTGAATGGAAAGAATATTGCGAATCTTCCCGACAGCAACATTTCGGTAACAATCAACAATGTGAATTACGAGGTGAACTCGGAATACTTTATTGGAAATGAAATGGAAGGAAGAGACGGAAGCGCACGTGTCTCTCCTTACATGTTGATTGAAGCCGATGGTCTTACCACTGAGTTGACTGCTGTTGCTGAACCAACGCCTGGTTGGAATGAGATCAAACTTGTGATCGGAGACGTCTCTGACGGTATTCTTGACTCGTGGGTGCTGCTGGAAGCAGGAACGTTTGGGTGTAAAGAAAGAACCAAGAATCCCACTCGGTCTCCAACACTTCAACCTTCTACTAAAGTGAGTAGAAATATCTGTCCAATTACTTCCATTGGACATTTATTCGTAACTCACTCATCATTCTACATTGTGCACGATTACAGACACCAACAAAGAAGCCTACTGCTGTGAGTGAAAAGAGTTGGATAAAATTTTTAGTTTATCGCCTCTTCACAAGTCATGCGCACAATCTAACCCTTCATTGCCATTGCCAGAATCCAACATCAAATCCTACCCGAGGACCCACCACTGCTCCGTCCAAAAAGCCTACTAAGGTACTACAAATGATGAAGTTCATGCATGTTCACTGGCTCAGAGCCTTCGTACCTATGATTTGCCGATTCTTATTTTGTTCTTTGCACAGAAACCGACCAAGAAGCCCACATTCTCACCTTCTGCGGTAAGACTTATCTCTGCCTTCTTTCCCATGACACGATAACAAGCTTTGACTCTGAGCTCATGGGTAACCTTCTATTAACTATTCATCAGTCTCCTACCTCCTCTCCCACTGATGAACCCACTGATCAACCTACAAACAAACCTACTCGAGTGAGTCTCTATGGATTCACTTTTGTTTCACCGTCGCACTCCCGCTCATGATCATCGAACCAACTGCCAATCTGATGTTTTCTGCAGAAACCAACGAAGAAGCCCACCGTTTTGCCGTCGTCCGTAAGAACATTGCGTTTACCTGGAAAATAAAAATTCTTGATGTACCATGCCAATCCAATTTGTCATTTCTTTTGTACACCAGTCTCCAACATCACCTCCTACTGAGCAACCAACAAGCAAGCCTACTCGGGTAAGACAAATAACAGCATCATCTGCCATGACAACTTCGTGAAAAGCATTCTTGAATTATGCTGTTGTTTTGCTTCCACTCCGAATGAATGACTAGAAACCAACCAGAAAGCCCACATCTGCACCTTCTGCTGTAAGAAATGTTTGAACTGCCAACTTTGGGGTTTCTAGGATTCCAACTCATCATCTATGATAACAACACTTGAATTTTCGTTTTTACCGCTCAAGTCTCCTTCGTCATCCCCTACATCTTCGCCCACACCTGCACCTACAAATAAGCCTACAAATGTAAGTTGAATGGAAGTTGCTGTCTCAGTAAAACCGTCGAAAAAGGGAACTGGCGACGTATCTTATATAATATATTGATACATCGTAAACATCACTGTTTTTAGGAACCAACTAATGTGCCAACGAACACACCATCCGAGGCACCCACGGATTCTCCCACGTCCTCGCCCTCATCATCGCCGAGTAATATCCCTTCTTCCTCGCCATCTACTTCACCTTCGTCATCTCCTACTTCTTCACCCACACCTGCGCCTACAAACAAACCCACACAAGTAAGTTTGCAGCCTTATGGTTTTAGATGTGTTGACTCATGAAATATCTCATTTTTGACATATCATCATTTTTTGTAGAAACCAACCAAGCGGCCCACAAATGCACCATCTGAGAGCCCCAGCGGATCTCCCACATCGTCACCCTCATTGTCCCCGAGCTATTTCCCTTCATCTTCGCCATCTACTTCACCCACGGCTGTGAGTATCCCATTATCATGATTTCATTCTCCATGATACCAATCACTTATCTTCTTTCTTACTCCGTATTGACGCCAACTCTCTCAGTCTCCTACCACTTCCTCGCCAACCCCTAAACCTACACACACTGAAGATCCAACTGCGAATCCTATCAGTAGCCCTACGTTGTCTCCCACCACCAATCCAACGGAGGTATGTTTTTTCTTTTTATTAGATATAAATTTGTTCGGTTTGCTTGAATCTCTCTCAACAAGTTTCTTCCTCACTGTAATAACCAGCAACCGTCCGACTCTCCGTCAGAGTCTCCAACTTGGCCGTGAGTCCACACTTTTTCGTTGTTGCATTTTCCCTAGGACTCAGTGGCGTTTCTCATTCTTACGATCCTCAATTTTACTCTCAAGTTACCCGTGCGGACTCCTACCATGCGAGAGATCAAAAGATCTGAAGAAGTTCTACTCTACTATTTCAGACCCTTCTCTCTTTGATATCCCAGGGACTCCTCAGTCGCTTGCGCTTGACTGGATCATCAACCACGACTTGATGACAGTATGTCCGAACGACCCCAACACTGATCACATTACCCAGCGATACGTATTGGCGGTATTTTACTACACAACTCTAGGGTTTCAGTGGAAGAGCTGCAAAGCTCCGAAGGATTTTGCATGCGAAGGACAAATAAAAAATGCCAACGACCATTGCGACAGAACCGTGACGCCACATTTCGAAAGTACTCGCGTCGGAATCAACGAAACAAATGCATGGTTGACTCCTGCACATGAATGTTCCTGGGGTGGTGTTGCTTGTCACGGCGATGATGTACCCGAGCTTGCAAATTGTGTAGATCAGATCGACTTCGAGGCAAATAACTTGGGTGGCGAAATCCCCCAAGAGCTTGCTAGTTTGACTAACTTGCGTTTCTTGTATCTCGAGCAAGGAAATATGTCTGGGCCCATCCCTTTATTCCTTGGCTCCCTTTCCGGACTTCAGGTCATTGACTTGGATTTCAACCAATTCTCGGGAACGCTTCCAAAAGAGATTTACGGACTGTCTCAACTCCGTCAGCTCGATTTGGACCATAATAAGCTGACTGGAATGCTTTCCAGTGAAGTTGGATTGCTAAGTGAGTTGAACATCCTTCAGCTTGATCATAACTCTTTCGAGGGAACGATTCCATCAGAGATCAGCCAGTTGAAACATTTGGGTGAGTCTTCATTATGCAGTACTGTAGTTTGAAAATTCATGCAAACTAATAACTACAAATTACGTACTACTACCCCTGGCTGAACAGATGTTGGGTTCTTCTCTTACAATGACTTTTCGGGTACTGTCGACAACAAAATCTGCGCTCTCCGTGAACCGACAGGTGCGCTAGAAATGCTTCAAGTTGATTGCGCACGCGAGAATGGGAAGGTTGAATGCGCATGCTGCAGTTCCTGCCGTCAGCCTAATGAAATGGGTGAACGCAAACTTATTGTGAGCTAGAAAAAGAAAGTCAGGCCACACGAGCTCACCATAATCTTTCAAGCAATTAAAGTATGAATTGATTGTGTTTCATACTGTTAGAAAGTTTGACGACGACTATGCATTTTCAATGTCCAAGAAGATTCGTAACAAAGAAATAAAACTAAATAAAGGACTGTTTTACTTATTGTAACATACTATTCCTCTGTCGAGACAAGTATTATGTGCCAGTCTCGGGAATTCATGAGTATCCAGTGACACACACCTTCTTTGATACTTTTCGACGGTCTTTTACCATTTACTTGCTTTCTGATTATCCTATAGATAGGAATTAATAGTTTCCTATCCAATGACATGACGCGCCGAAAATCAAGAGTTGGATCTTTCAAAACACAAAGGAATCTATATTAATTAATCAGAACAATTCCGATCCACAGAATTCGGATGTCAACAATTTGTTCATCATCCTCGAATCCTCACCAAATCGAGAGAACTCTAGTGGAAAGTGGAGCATACCTAAAACCACATTTCGCAAATCACATTTACACATTTCGCATTTACATATAATTGTGTATGCAACGATTAATCTCACCAAAAACATAAATCGCAAATCATATTTCTCACATTTTGCATTTCGAATCCCGGTCACGAGTCCCATTTTCTTATTTTTTATTTATAAGTACCCCTATGTACAGATATATCATAGAGATACAGTGCAAGTGGAGTGTAGGAGTGTCAATGATACGTACGGTACAAAAATGTGTAAATGTGATTTGTGATTTGTGTCAATGGTCGATGAGGGCCTCTCGTCGACCAAGATTTGTGTAATTTACACATAATTTGTGTAAATTTACACAAAAATTTCCCGCCAAAACACAAAAAATGTGTAAATGTGTAAATGCGATTTGCGAAATGTGGTTTTAGGTATGCTCCAGTAAGCAAAGACAAAGATCACTTTTCATTCGTTTTCTCCTCATAAAATTCATTTCAGATAATCTCCAGAACCTCCGTCAGCACACCATCATGTTGTTGACGAGGAACTTGGAAAAAGCGCAAAAAGACTACTGTGGTCCACCACCACCCCAATCACTTTCATACCATTACCACCATCCCCATCAAAGAAGTACCAGTTGATTGTTGTCTCGCTTTCAAAAGCTTTTACGTGAGTGTAAACCTGCTTCTTCTATTCCAAATCACAGAATCATCTAACACATTGTACTGTCTTCTCAATGATTACACAACAGGTTCCATTTCGAAGTCCCATTCTTTTTACTGATCTCTCTCTCGGCATTCAAGAGATGCAAGGTATCAGGACGAGGAGCTCCGTTGGCCCAATGGGTTGTTTATCACTTTCAGCTATTGAGCGCTGATCGTTCAGCGTCAAGTTCCACCACGAGAAGAGGATCCCCCTTTTTAGTGAATCGAAGTGCTACTGAGTGTAGAGGTTTCCGGATATGACTGCTGTTGCTGTTTCAGTGATGCAAGGTCATATGTCGAAAAGCAAGAACTGAGGATACTAGGGTGCAACGGAATTACTTTTAAAGTGATTCAATCATTGGTACTTTCAACTTGTTTGTTTGGTTTGATCTGTAGTCTTTATAGGTTAAACTGAACTAAATAAAGGTTGATAACATAATAGGCATTATGCTCGCATGGCTGCAGGGAATCCGAAGTCATTTGAAACACTTGGGTGTATTGCAATATCATCATTTCAAAATTTATCCCAACGCCGCGGAGCAAAGGTCGGGGGTTCTTCTCTAGCGATGTTTTTTTTTCGCGAACTACCGCCAACGACCTCTGCGCTATTCGTAACGGTGGAGGCACCGTTGATTGCGCACTAGATTGGAAAGGATTTATGCAAACTATCGATGCAATGGTTGACATCAGGCTGATGAATATGACGAATACAAAGCATATTGTGAGTTAGACATCGCTAGAAGGCCAGAACGAAAAAGTTGAACCATCTTATGTGATGATAATAGATCGTTTTTCATACCATTAGAAATATTTAGACGATGACAATACTTTTTGAATGTACAAGATTTGGAACGAAGACAAAATAAAACAGAATTCAGGAAAAATCCGCCGTGGTTCATATGATGAGAGCATGATTTTACACATCTTCCTGCATCAAATCCAAATATGCCGTCCTGTATTCTATTGGCAGATCAGTTTAACAAGAATGAGTACCTCTTCCAAATAACTGACAACATCAGGACTAAATATGATCCGGTATCTCACACTCCCCCTCATTCATAGAACTAATATCCAACTCCGTCTGCAACTTCGCCATAGTCTTAACATGCGCCATCTCATCATCCCGAATCGCGACAAATACATCATACAAATTCCTAATCTCCGGCCGCCTCATCTCACACTCCGTCTGAAATTCATCAAACATGTACATATCCCCCTCCAAATAATACTCAATCGCCGCTTTGGGAGGTGGTTTCGTTTTCAACATTTCGGCATTCTCCCTCAAATACTCATCGTAGGTAGCGAACGCATGCTCCTCCACGTCTTGATTGAGATTGTACGCCTCCACAGGATTGATGAGGTACAGAAGCGCAGCAAAAGCAAAGTATCCCACAGCCAGGTGTTGCGCTACGAATCGATCCGAGAAGCGAGCGTTCCCACCCAATTCTTCCATGATTAAGAGATGATGCATCTCGTTCCAACTTTCGGCAAAATGTAGCTTTAGGTATTTGGAGCGGCGCCACTTGCCCAAGGTTTCATAGAGGTGGAGAACGGAAAGGTACGAAAAGTAAGGAACTCGAGCAATAGTTTCCAGGGCGTAAAATCTTGCGTAGGCTCTGTCTTCTCCGATAAAGAGGTTGTCGAATAGAGTTCCCTTTAGGAAGCCGATGGCAAATCGATTCATTTCTTTCACGGAGTCGCTTAGGGGAGAACCGAATTTCGTTGATGGGTTGGTGTCAAGTCGATCCTTCTCTGGACTGACGCTGCTAGCGTATAACAGCGTTGGCTTGAATGAATTCACATGCTTCTGTGACAGGGCTGTGTGTGTCGGGACTGGCGTTTTCGAGAAGGCACGAGCGCAGATGGGCCACTCATGAAGACCGCCTACGCAAAGGAAAGTGAGGAGCAGATAAAGCTTCATGATTGGTTGACAGTATGGTACAAGATATTGAGCACGAGAGCTAAGACTCGATCCAAGAGGTGACAGAATCAGTGTCAGAAAAGTAAGTTGACCCAAATTTGACCGTAGGCTTTATTTAGCGCTGGACTTGCGACCCTCTTGCGACCGCTGTTTTGATTGGCTTACGCTGTCGTGGATTTGTGATTGCAGAATATAGGATAGTGTAATAGCGGAACGACGACAGATGCGAGCTCCTCAAGATTCAAGATCTTTTATGATAGGGCGGTTACTTAGCGGTTTCACGCTACAGTCCAGTCCCGCCGAAGTTTTGTACCTCTTCACAAAAAAATAGTTTTACAAATTACAACCGCAGGCAATATTCACGCGCACTTGATGCCTTCCCCCCTATTGGTTATGTACAATACTATGATGCCTTCACAGACCTTCACCTATCAGCCCACACAACAACGACCTACATCAGAATGTCACCACACACAGAAAAGAACATCAAATCACTCACGGAACTAATTCTAACACCCTCAGTATAAAAAAATGTCAGGCCGCGGCAAAGGAGGCAAAGGTCTGGGCAAGGGAGGAGCCAAACGTCACCGTAAACTCCTCAAAGGTAATCTCAATGGTATAACCAAACCAGCCATCCGTCGTCTAGCACGTCGTGGCGGCGTCAAACGAATCTCCGGGCTCATTTACGAAGAGGCCCGCGGTACCCTCAAGACTTTTCTAGAGAATATAATGAGAGATGTCGTGACATATACGGAGTATTCCCGTCGAAAGACGGTTACGGTACAGGATGTTCTTTATGCTTTGAAAAGGCAAGGGAAGACGTTGTATGGATTTGAGGTCAGATGAGGCATTGATTCTCCATTTGAAGCTGAGGCACAATTTCGATCGTTTCTCTTCATTATTTTAGATGGAGTTTGTACCGTGTCGCTAGAGTCTCTCAATTTTGTGAATTCAACTGGCCCAAGTTGGAATGTAATGCTATATAGTACAGTGTCAAAGTCATAGTTTATTGAAATAATCATGACACTTCATGTAGATGCAATTGAAAGATCTGGCTTCTGGCTTCATTCACACAATAAGTAACAAATCAAAGCCCGAAGCAACATTTATTTCGTTTACAGCCCATTCTCATTCGAGGGAATTCGTAGATAATTAATCGCTGCACTTTATTTGCATAGAAGTCAATACAGCATTATAGACTCGTCGAGATTGCATCACGATTGTAGTGAATGAGGATAAAAACTAACATAGTGACATCAATATGGGACAATGAAATAATGGCGATGAATTATTGTTGAATGCTTCAGTTTTCTTTGGCTCTATAATCCTTCATTCTATGCTGATGACTAACAATCGTCACCAAAAGTGAATAGACTCTACACAAAAATTCACAACACACACACCGGAACAATCTACCCAGAAGTTCAAAATCGTCTCTACCCAAAACCTCGATTCATTGCAAAATCAATTATCGTGCGGACGAACATCCGAATAAAACCTCTTCTTGAGCATCACAAATCCCTCCTCCTTATAATTATCCGTCGGTTCCACATACCTATCCTCCTCCGAAAACACACTCCAAAACTCCCCCTCCGCCCTCAAAAACGGAGCCACCCCATCCAAAGCCTCCACCAAACTCCTCCCCAACCTCTTAGCCCGCAAAGGACCAAAGCCCCCCTCCGAATCCGGATTCGTCGCACAATCCTTATAAGGCATCTCCAAAGTCAACCCCAAACAATCAAACCGATTCGAAACCTGATTCGTACCCACATTCATATACTGCAATGCCTTCTCCTCACTCTGCGGAGGAGGATACCCAATCTCCCTCTGCACATCCGCATTGGCACGGCCATAACACCCCGCAAAGTATCCATGCAACGCCTCCATCCTCTCCCCCCACCTCGGAGTCTTCTCCGCCCCCGACAAAAAGACGTACGGCAATTCCTCGTCGCCATGCACATCCAAGAAGAAATCGCATCCCGTTTCGTCCATTTTGTGCAATACGGCGAAGACTTCCGGACTGCGGGTGGGGAGGGGGGCGGGGTAGTCCTCGTGAATGGTCGCCCATTCGCGATTGAGGTTGGATCCGACGGAATTGGTGCGGAGGTGTCCTCGTACGGCGCCGTCGGGACACATGCAGGGGACGATGTGGAGGCGGTATTGGGTTAGGATTCGTTGGGTTGTTTCGTCCAACAATGAGGAGGAGGAATTGGAGGATTCGATTCCCAAAAGACGATGGAGCAGACCCTCGGCGAAGAATTCGGCCATGGTTTCTCCGGGATGCTGTCGATGAATAATCCATGCGATTAAATTCCCGCTTCCGATGGAAATACATTCCATTTCTCTCCCCTCCAAGGTTTGTCCCAAGGATTCCACGAGGGGACGGTATTCCGACAATATGGATCGTGTGGCAGCGGCAGCGGAACAATCGGAAACGAGCCTCAAATGACGTTGATACGTATAGGGAGGATAATAGGAGAAGAACGTCGATCCGTTGAGGGTGTGAACGTGCGTCCAGGACAGTTTCCCATCGGAGTATTTGGTGGTTAGATTGCGTTTCCACAGGTGGTCATCTTGGGCATCGAGCGATGCAGAGGAGTAGCAGATGGTGGTGCCCGGCCATGCTTCGGGGTAGGATGTGGCGTGGGCGTTTTCGATGACGTATTGAACGGTGAGGACTTTGATTCCCTCGGAGTCGGAGGTGGGACGGAGACCGGAGACGTAGGAGCGGAAGGAGAAGTATTGCATGTGTGCGATTTTTTCGAGGTCTGTGTAGACATCCGGCCGGATTTGCAGGGAGACGGTGCATTTGGCGGTGCGTGGGCCGGTGGGGGTTATGGTGGGGGAGGCGTTTGGGGCGAGGGAGATGTTCCCGCCGTCGTGGGAGGCGGTGATGCTGACTTTCACTGCCGATGCCATGGTCATCGAGTGGGCGTCGGGATGATTTTGTGCTTGAGCCAGTTTGTTAAGTACGATTACACGTCATGACACAAGGTGGGTCGTGCACAATCAAGGTTGTGTCATTGCTCGTGTCGTGCGTCAGAGGGAAAGTGACACATAAGATACCTTCCTGATACGATAGCTACCTGTGGGCCTTCCAACGTAAGCATCAGAAGGCACACCGACAGATCGCCCACCTGGACAAAGTACAAATATTGTAGATAATCATGGTAGATTTAAGAGAGTACAAGGAGGGAGAGTTTCTACTGTACATGACATAATGACAACACAATGGCACAGCCTTGTACACAATGCCAACACAGCTACCTCAAAATCATCAACAGCACTCCAACACCAAATATGCCAACTTGAAACATGCAATCACAAGCAGATCTAAACCAACTGCAGCCTGAAAAACAGTACAAAAATGATGAACATTCAGAATCACCCCAAAGTATTGCTCTTGTCAAAATCTAGGGTACCTGAAAAATTGTGCAAAAGTAACTGTGATGCACAAACACTATGTCATACCTGTGTTGCAATTGTACTAATAGGTAGGTAACCATTACGTACCTTAACTATAGTACATACTTGTGTGTGGGATTGCTGTAAATACAGTGTGACCGTTTTTGTGCCTTGATTTTTGCAACCACAAGACATGCAACTCACCCAAAATATCCTTTCTTTGGGGATTATTTTCAGCGAGAGTTGTCACTTCAGTCACAACTGAAGTAGTCCAGTCATCACTTGTTGTCAGTTGGGTCATCAGTGTCATCAGTTAACTCTTCAATTGAAGACAAATGGGTCATTACCAAGTAGTAACTGATGACTCTTCCGGTCATCACCAGGTCACAACTGATGACTCTGCAGGTTGTCACATGGTCGTAACTGATGACTCTATGGGTCGTCACCAGGTTGTAACTGATGACTCTGAAGGTAGTCACGAGGTCATCACTGACGACTCTGCAGCGTGTCACTTGGCCATAACATCTAGTCATATTGTTGCAAAAGTAATCATCTGTCCGCTCAACTCGCAAGATGTAGCCTGTGCAAAATGGGTTAGAGTTGTCAGTCAGGGCAGTCACCAAGAAGTAACTGACGACTCTGTGGGTTGTCACTTTGTTGTAGCTGACAACTCCGCTGGTCGTTACTTTGTCGTAACAGACAACTCTGTGGGTCATTACCAGGTCGTAACAGACGACTCTGCAGGTCATAGGCCCAACCTTGTGGTCACTCGTACACGTCCACGAACTTGACTTTTTTGCATAATCACATGTTCATATAGGTTTTCCTTTTCACTGTCTTTATGGCAAAACGTACGCGTACAAACAACTTCCATTAACCTCTTCAGCTGGTCATTTGTGCTGCGTGTTTTTTTGAATATCTGATAAGTAGGACATAGATACTTGTAGTGATGTTGTTTTTCGGAAAATACGGGAAGGGGCTTAATAAAATATTTTATTTCTCATGTTTGTGTTCTTGTACCTTTTTTCACCGTCCTTACAACCGCTTGTATACATGCGCAAAAATGAACTTCACTCTTGGGTGAGCTACGGGTTCACCTGAGAATGAAGCTCGTTTCCATGTGAAAATTCCGCTCATAACCTGATATCACGAAGTTGACATTCAAGTTCGTGTGGGGGTACGTACATGTAAGGATGGGTGATTCACGCACAGGAAAGCAAACTTTGCAAAAAAGTTGAGTTTGTGTATGTGCATGTGTGACCATAAGGATCGGCCTACGAAGAAAATAATATAATGTGTGCAATACCTACATAGGCCGCAGAGGGCATACCAACAGATTGTCCACAAAATAAAACATAGAGAGTTCGGATAAAGTACAGGGAAAAATTGTGGTTCACAACGGATTCATCATGCAACATTTTTTGAACCCTCTTATATACAATACTCTCTGAGGAGGGTGGGTGAACTCCTAGTAAATTTTAGTAGCTTTGACTCTGTATCAAAGCATGCCTGCTTGACAAAATCCTTTGATACTTATGTATCAGTGTTATCTAGCGAAGCTAGTAAAAATCCTGCCACCTGAGATAATTTTGCCTGATACCTATGTATCAGATCTCAGGGAAGACCAAAACAATACTTCAAATTGAATTTGAAGTTGAATCCCAACCCTTACCTGTTTCGTTCTGTCACTGAAATAATAATTGTCATTACACAGAAAAGTCTTACAATTAGAGCCAGGCCAGCTCAACCTTGTTAAGCTTTTACAATTGCTGTGGAATGATCCATCGTCTAAAATTTCGGTGATGGATTCTTATGTTGCATTGGGACCAGACCAAAATTAAAATGAATCACTTACATGTCAGCAATATTGCCCATCTTTCACCAGTTCTTGTGACAGCACATTATGCATCTAAGACACATGTATCACTGCAAATCCATTGAGTACTTTTTGATGTAGCTTATGTCTCGCTCCTGGAAGCCTAATCGATTCGGAAAGTATTGGCTTATTAGATCTCCACAACGTGGTAGCAGACGTAATGATTCATTACAGTTTCTCATAGAATCTAGCATGTTTTGCATGTAGAAAATTATGTCAGTCATTTTTGACCATTTTCTTGGTTTGCCTGAAAAATAACTCACATGTATAGTTTGGCTTGACCAGCTTAGAAACTTAGAATTGTAGCATAAATATGTAGTAACTTTTTCAAATTAATGTTAATGTTTCGTTATAGTAATAATGATTAATTAAATTTTTTGACTGGTAGGTACCGTATTCTTCACCCCCAAACACAACTGACAAACAGTGAGGGATGGATGGAGTTGTGGGGTTGTCTCTGGTTGTATGTGGAGTGGTTTTGTTGTATGAGCTCCATCCAATACGTTATTCCCTTTAAGGCCGATGCTTATGGGAGCACGATCACGAACACGAAGTAGACCATATTTATGTTTCGTAGTACGTTCCGTAAATACCGAACCTTGCAATTTTTTGTCTTCCAACACGAACCTCAATATAATATTCATCTATATTCATGGTAAGTTTTCGTGGAACGTGAAGCTTACGTATCATGATTTTGATGTATCGTAATACGTCAGTCGTGCATATAATGCTGCATAAATAAGGTTCGTCCTAAGGAAGGACGAACCAATATTATTTCTTACGTGTATGATACAGAAAGTGATGACACTATAGAGTTTGGAGAGCTCCGAACTCTGAGCTATAGTTCGGAGAAAATACCACCTCATAACCCATTCTCCGAACTATGGCCTCATTTTCTTCTATGTTAGTGTTAGTGTTCGTGTCCATAAGGTTCGTAAATCCCGAGGAATGGTGTAAAAAGGCATGGTTCGTTTTCGGGTTCGTGCTCCCATAAGCATCGGCCTAAGGCCATCCCTGCAGGCAGATGAATTTCACCACTTTTTTGACCACCCACCCCTCCGTCTTTGCCTGACCGTCGCCCGGTGGGTACCCTCATCTGCAGGCAGAAAAAACGAACGTGTCCGTGCACCCCATTTTGGTTCAGTTCCACGCTATCTAATCGTGAACTTGACAGCTGTTAATACGTCATGACCACTTTAAGACAAGAATGGTGTGGTAGGTATGTGTGTAGTATATACGAGGTGCAGTACCGAACACGTACAAACCGAGAAATAAAAACCAGAAACAAGCGAATTTGTGACGTCAACATCTCTAATGAAAGGGTGGGTATTTCGGGTGGTCAAAAAATGTTTTCTGCAGCACTGGCGACCGAGATGCAGAAAATATTTTTCGACCACCCCAAAAACCATACTCATAACCCATTAGGGTGGTTTTTTTTTATGTGGGTGGATAAAAAATTCTGCCTGCAGGGATACCCTAAGGGGTCATATATGTCCCCCAAAAGTGGGCGTAAGTCCCCAAATCATCCTGAAATATGTCATGTATCAGGAATTAGAGGAATTCGTTGTCGCCTACGTGATCCTACGTAGCCTCCTTCCACCTGAGATATTGCCTTCTATGTGATACCGACGTATCAAATCTCAGGGACGCTAGAGTTCACCCCTCCTTCTCTGAGGACTCTCTGCCATCAACAACATTCACCATCAACAACAGTGTGCCATCAACCATGGCGTCCACCGGCGCCACAACCTCACTACCAAACATGCTATCTCTTCTATCCACACGCATCGTCTCCTCCGGCGCCCCCACCAAACGAAGCATCTCCCTCCTATCCCACCCCACATCAAGTCCCACCCGCCCCCCGACATGCCGCCACGAGACCGCCACAAGGTCCTCCTCCACCGTCGGCCGCCTCACGCCATTTCACAGCCAAACACGTCACCTCTCCAAATACGTCCTGGTAAACCACTCTGCGGCCTACCAAAATTCCATGAATTCCAATCATGGGACGCAACTTCAATTGGCCCTCGAGGAGGGAAGGGGGAAAGACGACGCCCCCTTCGATCCCTTTAGTCAATTCCTCAATATGATGGGGAATGTCTCGGAGGATGGACGCGTGGACGAGGATGGATTGGAAGATATTGAAAATGCCGAGTTTCGAGAGATTGACGACGTTAACGACGACGACGACGACGAAGAGGACGAGGATTACATTGACAACGAAGACGACGTCGAAGGAGCCGCATCGGCACCAACACCCACATATACCACCACGGGAGCACTCCACCGTCCCCTCTCCCAACGTCTCGCCCTCCGTGCGGGCTATCCCTCGGGGGGGAAATTCGCCGTCATTCACCTGGGGGGATTTCAACACAAGGTCACCGCGGACGATTTACTCGTGGTGAATAAATTAAAACCCATTACGAAATGGAGCGTGGGGAGTTGTCATACGCTCAAGGATGAGGAGGTGTTGTTGGTGGCCGATGCGGAGCGGACGTGTGTGGGATTGCCGGGGGTGAGGGGGGCGGAGGTGGATGTTATGGTGGAGGAGATTACGAGGGATAAGACTGTGATTGTTTTTAAGAAGAGGAGGAGGAAGAATTCGAGGAGGAAGAATGGGTTTCGGAGGCAGGTTACGTTTTTGAGGGTTTTGGGTGTGAGGTTTCCGGGGGAGGAGGGGATGAAGGTGGTGGAGGGGGAGGAGGAGAGGGTGGCTGCTTGATGTGTTTGGAGGGGTGTTGGCGTGTATGAGAAGAATTCATTTCTTTGGGGGGGATTGTTGAGTTATTTGCAGGAATTCATGTGAAGCAAATGCCAGGTTGATCTTTAAAACTCATCGGAAGAGAAGTTAGTCCAAATTATCGAAACAATAGACTTCCCTAATGGTGGTCCCACTTTAAGAATCTTAGGACACAGCCATGTAAAGCAGATCCAAAGTACCATTTTGTATGAGCACCAGTACACTCTAATCTTTGACGTATGTATTTATCCTAACAAAAATCACACCTGTCACTCTGAAGCCTAACAGCAGAATTCTCAGCATCAACTGCAACATGCCACTATCCATCAGCCCCAATTGCTTCTCATATTGGTTAAGCTATACACCTATGCATCAAACAGCACAGTGTGCAATTAACAAAAAACGAGGGTTCTGAATTGCATGATGATGGATTTCATCTATTCCCTGATTGGACCATGATAGAAGGAAAAGCAGCTTACAATAGTTTTACATTAACTACAATCACTCTTTTGTTTAGTGGGTGACTACCTTAATTGTTCTAAGTGTCTAAATGTTCAAATATCCAGTTCCAGATGTTTAATTTAGAACTGATTTGGGACAGTTTTTTTTAAATGGCTACCACAATGGCTGACTACCTTAATTGGTCTAAGTGTTCAAATGTTCAAATATTCAAATATTTGGAACGGTCAAATCTGTTCCAAACCTCTTGCCCTACCCCCCTTTTTGTCTAAACCCGATTCAAAAGTAGAAGAAAGGGTGTCCAGATACCCCTCCTTTTTGTCTATTTTGGAAAAATAGACATCTAGAACAAAATAATACCACGTGGAAGCATGTGGAAGCATGCGGAAGCAGGTGTAGGTGGTTGACATCACGAATTCTCATAACAATCATGAGTGACAACGAATCGGATGCGGGCCGGGCTCCTCGTCGTGGCGGCTGCCAACCTGGCATTCCGAATTATCAAAACAACATCCTCATCTGCATAGTGAAGAGGCTATTGCCTAATGGCAATGAAGGTTGGCGCTTGGTTGTCTTTGCGTACAAGGAGGAATCAGGTGAGGAAAGTTTACGTTCCGAGGATGATTTGAAGAAGAACTGGGTTAGAAAACTATGCAACAATATGAAGAAACCGACTGGGAGGATGGGGGCTGATTCGAAGGATTGTATCAACCGTGTATCGCGATTGAGAGGAAAATTCTTGACAAGTCGTCCTCTGGAATCCTTGGAGGTTCGTCCAAAGATGAGATGAATCCATACTCGTCGTCGTCGTCAACGGATGACGGGGAGTATAAGCAGAAAGAATTGTCGGAGGACGAAGAAGAAGTTGTTCCTGCCATGGAGGTGCAGCCACAACAGGTTGCGACAACGTTCTCGCCACCGCCGGCTTTGCTGGCTTTGCCCCCCATGGACTTGGATTTCTCTGCCGCAAATGAAGATGCCAAAAATCTGTTGGACAGCACCATCAACAGTACCACCACCGATGCCCTTGTCAACGACCAGGATCCCATCCCTGGCACTGGCACATCAGCCGAGCAGGAGAACGACAACGACTTCAATTTGGAGGTAGCTCATGCGACCCAGGTCACAAGGAGGAACACCGCCTCCTCATCTGTTGCCAGGGCTAGGCCAAACACCACACCTGTTTCAGATGCTGCTCGCGCTACCCCAGCTGATCTTGGGACTGCAAAGAAATTGAAGGAAAAGAGGACCGGTAAGACAAATAAGACGAAAAATTCAACAAATCGTGAAAGAGGGTCCGTTACGAAGTCAATCAAAAAGATTGCATCCTCAATAGTTGACAGTAGGAGTGATGACCTCTATCAGTATATGATGATGAGGAAGATGGAGTGGGACAAGGCTGAGGAGCGTCGTAGGCAGAAACGGGAAGAGGCCAGGCATGAGAGGGAGGAAGCAAGGTGTGAGAGGGAGGAAATGGAGGATAGGTGTGATCGTCGTCTGGAACTACAGTTATAACAGCAACAACAAACAACGCATATGATGATGATGATGGGTGGAGGAGCGAGAGGTGGAGCAATGGTTCAATCTGGGGATACAGAAAAAAGAAATAATGAGGATGAAGAGAATAAGTGATTATTAAACTAGTGATTTGTGTATGCTTTCTATAATATGAAATTTAATTAGTGTCATCACAAATTAAATATTATCATCACTATCGGAATTAAAGTCTTCCGGATGCAAGTAGTACTGTCCAATGCGGACGTACCGTGCAAGATTGATTTATCTTTCATACTCCAGGTCGAACACAGTTTTGATTTGATTTCGACCAACGATGTCCGTTCTGAAATTGTGGGTTAGAATTATGGATTCTAAAACAAGCCGCCGTTGTTTGAAATCTGATGGGAGGCGTTTCTTGTACCACGGAAACGAAGCTTGCAGAGCATGTATTCCCCACTCGCTAGATTGTCTTAAAGACGTGTACACGCTGCTTACATGCAACATGTACTCATGCATTTCCGGATGTAACCACCTTGCACTGCGCTCGTTCATAGGCCCTACCAAGATGTTCCACGCATTGCTCCTCCGAGGGAAACCCTGATCAATGCAAATCTTGAAATGTCCAATCTTCCGATGAATGGAATCGAGAAACCTCACACACAATGAACCGTCAGCCCAACTGCCAGGGAAATTAATTGCCGCAAGAAATACTTTACCATCCGGACCATATGTAAACGCATTATTCACTGTGGTATCACATTCGTACCCACTGTAAAAGGCATTCTGTGTGACCTGTTCGGAAGTACACTCTGTCTTCAATGCCACACCATCCATGAAACCAATCACATCATCAATTGCCGCCTCACGACTGTTAACCATCAAAGCAAAAAGTTCCATCTTCTCCGGGCTAGGAAATTGAATTCTTGCAATAGGATGGTACCGCAGATGACGGACTACCAACTTTAACATGCTCCTCAACATGCGAGAACAGGGATTCGGAGTAATACCAAAGATCATGCACAGAAATTTATAATTCATTGTGCTTCCAATGTAGAACAGAAAGAGTCCCAATTGACCGACCGATGACAAAGACCACTTACATCCTTTTCGTTTTGGTAGAGCTGGATGTCCGGGTGGTTTGAGAAGGTCGTGGAGCATGTTGAATGCTTCGCGAGTTAGTCCTGTCATCAACAGGAAGGAGGATGGGTCTCCATAATGGAAAAGATGATTCCACGGAGATTTTGAAGGGTGTAGAACCGCTTCCCGGTACAACCACGTGCGTTCGCGAATGCTGTTTGAATATGCACAAAGTGCTAGAATCAGGGCAAGAATCTTGATGCGATAATGTGTCAAAGCAGCAGGAACAAGTGACAACATTCTGCTCGTGGATCTGTCAGTGCGTTATGGTGTCAGAACGAAATGATGATGGGGGACGCTGAGAGAAATGGTGATGGGCATCACGGTTGTATCGAGAATCTCTATGTATTCATTGGGAAATCACGCAAAAACAAAATTTGGGACAGTTGACGCCAAAAGTAATTGTGGTAGTCATTTTAAAAAACTTGTCCCAAATCAGTTCTAAATTAAACATCTGGGACTGGATATTTGAACATTTAGACACTTAGAACAATTAAGGTAGTCACCCAGTAACTGAGATTTTCCTTTCTCTCCTTCTTCTTCTCCTTCTCCTTCTTCTCCATGAGACACTTTTTTAATTATTGACAATTGTAGGTAATAAGGAAATATTCATGCCAATTACCTGAAAAAGTCATAAGTTTATTTTTGAGATGCATGTGTATTCATTATCTTTTAATTCGTGGTTACCTTTAAAACTATATCTAAATTCAATGTAATGCATCACCAAAAATTAAGGGGCTTGATTGTGATTGACTAGATAGACCTTTTGTGATCATGATTGTTTTAATAGAAAAAGTGATCATGAGGCTGATCGGGGACCGGGTGCCGAGCAAACAGTCGAGTCAAGTCTTGCTTAGCGATCACCTCCCATATTATCCGGGCTGTTATAAATCTTTCACCCGACACCTCTACATACTTCTTTGAGTCAAACTAGGGCAATATTCCTCAATCTTGAAAAACTGTTGGGATAAGTACTTGACCTCACCCTACATACCACTACATCTATTCATTCAATATTAAAAAAAACGATCGCAATCGTTTTAATAGAAAATGCAATCTTGAGGCTGATGCGGGACCATATTGGTCAAACGGGCTGTTCCAGGATCACTATCTGGGCTGTTGCAAATTCGGAACAGACGTCTGCAAGCAACTCCTCCTCATCCTCTAGATCAAACTACCGTAAAATGCGCATTCTAAGACCCACACATTCTAAGGCCTAGACTCCGACCGCAATGAAAAATGTCTTTTTCACGCACTTAACTTGCTCTTCAGAGCCAGCAACTATCACAAAGTGATAGCCTTAGTCAACTACGTCACAACAATATGTATTGCTCCGCGTAACTCCTTCCGGTTCGCGAGTTATGTCATTTAACATGCAAAACTCACCACAACGAACTGCGCTAGCACTCTCATGATAAAAATGATGCCTCTACAATACAATTCAAGGTACTTTGGTAACTAGAAGTGGATACTAATATTTTTTTACATGTTAACGTCACTAGCTTTGGTCTTCTTCACAAATGTATCTTTTGACATTTGCTGACCTTAGAATGCGCATCTTACGGTAGGGCAATATTCCTCTATGTTGTGAAAATGTTGGGAAAGGTACTTGACCTCACCCAACAACTATTCATTCCACATAAAAAACATATACCCGTCTTCAAACCTGGCAAAACTCCAGCTGCCACCTTTCCAAAATCGACCAAAACGACTTGAAAACTTAGTGAACTTGAGGGACGAGAACTTCAAGGTGATCAAGCGGTAATTTTATCCAACTCGTCCCTTTATGGGGTCACGAGTACTGTTTTTAGGCCTAAATAGGCTTAGAATTTACTAGGGAGTCGTCTCTCTAGAGAGACCGAAGTATGTTTGTCTATATCTACTATACCAACTACTAGAGAGTGGGTGGCTGCCGTAATTCGTCTATCTGCTCAAACGTTCAGATAACCAGTTCTAAATGTCATATTTAGAAGCAATTTGGAAGGTGTTTGGAAGGGCAATTTAAACTGTAGTGCCGTAAAATGTCTAGTTCTAAATTGTTCCATAACACTTTTTTAGTGAAATTAACATGTAATTCAGCGAAATGCGGTACACAATTTTCTGGCGCGCTCGGCTTTTCTTGTCCCCAGCCATGACGTGGTCAAAAAACCGTATGGCACAAGAAGAGAGAATGGCTGTGTTTGGACATTTAGAAGCAAAATCGGAGTAGAACCAAAATTTGGAAAAAAACGCCTTGGCCGGCCACGGCCTTTTTTCTAAAGTTTAGACAAAAAACACAGAAATCGGAGGTTAGAAGAGATTTGGAAGCAATTTAGCGGTTCCAAATATTGGGCTATTTGACCACTTGAACAGCTAGACGAATTACGGCAGCCACCCAGTAACTTTTATTTCTCTCTAGTGCTTTGAGTTACGACTAATCCAGTGCTGTTTGACAAAAGTGTGTTAACTCGAGCAAAAATAATGTGTGCCTCTAGTTAACTTAACTAGATCAATTTCTGTATCTTGTTAATTATTCATGAATGACAATAACTAGATATTAGCACCTCTTTTTAATCTTGTTGACGTAACTTATGTAATATTTACTTCTAGATAAACAACTTTTACGTTTTACGAGATAGAGACTACACTGGAAAAGGGACATTGCTTTGTATGTATGCCAAAAGCATGGATATGGTCCTCACTGTTTTTTGTCACTTGAGATGATGTGACAAACATGTTCTGAGTATCATTAGACCGAAATTTTTGGCAAGGACTCGAATGGTGCAATCAGATTGACTCAGAAGTAAGCGCAAGTGGGCAAAATCTGGCAATTTTGTTAACTAGGGTGGATTTTTGCTCTAGATACAGGTGAGGGTTAAAAATCTTATCTATGATTTACATGCTCTTTTAGTAAGGCAGTACATCTATAAGGGCTCTTGGGTCTTAGAACCTATGGCCACACCTCACACCCTCAGGGGCTTAAGTCCGTGCGGGACTGCCGAGTTCGTGAATTTTTTGTTGGGCTGATACATACATGGTAGTGGGTACCTGCTCACAGCTTATTTGTGTCACTTGCATGTACAAGCATTTGCACACAGTTGAAAAATCTTAGTTTATCAGCAAAAGAGATTTTTATTCTTCTCCTTCATCTCCTCCTTTATCTCCTTCTCCATGACATGTTTTTTAACTCTTGACTATTTTTGGTAACCAAATGCAAAAACCTCAATTTTAGCTGCAATAAAATTATTTTCATGTTTGACACTCACTGTCATCACTGTCATTTCATATGTTTGTACTGTAAAATCTATATCTAATTTTGAGCTTGTGTGCACCGCTCCAGCAAAGCTACCACAGCGAGCGTGCTAACTGGCTTCCACTGTTATCATTACTTAAAGAAACGAGACTTCTTCCAGTTTGCAGGCTCCCACTGCTGCAAAAAAATCTTGCAGCGGCTGCTTGTAATTTCATGTTTTATCATCCTCATCAATTGCATGGAAGCTGTAGAGTATTTTGCAGAACCAATCACAACATAATGAGGTTGAGGGAAGTCAGCAAAATAGTCTTCATGGAACAATATTTTTATATGACAAATTACATATATATTGATAGATTCTCCTGTTTTCATGAAATTAATATGTAGTTCAGACAAGTGATGTTCTTTTTCCATTCTGAACATGAGGTTGACTGGGAGATTTATTGTTAGCTGATAAATATTAGCCCTATCTATTGAAAATGAAGTTCAATCATTGGCTGAAATTTTATATTTTTGTTGAAAAAGACTGCATTTATGTTGTTGAATCTTTTGGTAGACAGTGGCAAAGTCAATCTGATGCTCACTCTAAAATGGATATGAAATGAAAGTTGGGTGTGTGCAAAAATGCAGCTGCTAACATTTTAGATAGACGTGATATTAACTTCAAAAAATGGAATAGAATAAGTCACACATTTTATCACAAAGCTTAAAGTCATACTGTCATTCATTCACAATTTGTACATTTGTTCTGTAACGATGATAACATGTGTCTAATGAACTTAACATTACACACTGAGCAGCAGTAGGCTAGGACCCTCACAAAGAGTGTTGCATTTCTATTCACTGGATACCCCGATCAAAAGTCTTTCAAGTAAAATTTAAGGTTTATATGTAACAACCCCACCAGCAGTCTGCATGCAGACCTCATAAAATCTTTCGTCCACTCATGATCCACATGACTGCTTTGCCGTTTTCAAGTTGACAATACATCATTTTAATATAAACATCATTGGTAATGGGGGTTAATTGTACCAGGAATTTAGCTATGCCACACCAATTGAGAAAAGTGGGGGGCAGGTTTGAGTGTGCATTTTGTAAATGCACCACTACTATGAATGTACATGATTCCTAGACCTAGTTGTTTGAAAGTGTAGAACTCACATCATACTATACCTAAATATGATATCTGATGTTGTATAGAGATGTTGTAATAGTGTCTAGTAAGATTGGCTTGTTATTATTTTTTGTTGATATGGTGCAGTGTAGATGTAAAGTATTGTGCAACACCATATCATGGTACAACATATGGCAATACCAAACTAAAAACTACCCCTGCTTAAAAAACTTATATTTTATTTAATGAAGTAACAGCTTAACTTCTAAGGTCCGTAAAATAGCCTATTATTTCTCGAAAATGGCCTATTTTTCGAAAATAGGCTATTTCTCGATTATTGGCTATATCTCGAAAATAGCTTATTATATAGGCTTTTTTCGAGATATAGCCCATAATCGAAAAATGAGCTATTTTCGAGATCCACGTGTCAGATTACTGTTCCTATGTAAACAAGATTGCTACTTTCGAGAAATGGGCCTTTTTTGAGAAATAAGCTATTTTTGAGTTTAGAATACAAATAAGGTATTTTTTGAATATAGGCTATTTCTCGAATATAGCCTATTTCTCGAGTATTGCCAATATATTTCTCAAATATAGCGCATTCAACGAATATGGTAGGCTATCTCTTTCTAAGCCACTCGTCGCCAATTAATCGTGTAGCGAGTCACTCTAAATATGCATCATGGTTTGGTTGAGTAGTGACAGTGGATTTTGGTTGAACAATCTTTCTCACAGTGGTCATCATGTACCTCTAAGGACTATTTCACTTCATGAAAATAGCAGCAACCCTTACAAAAAATTTATTCAGAAAAACTATTTCAAACTTATTCATAAGAAATAACGTAACTGTATGTATGTATTCAAGACATAACAGTATTTTGAACTATATATAGGAAAGATACCATTCCTACTGGTGACGTGATCTGACTTGATGCCATTTTCAACAGTCATATGATTTTCAAGAGATGATGTGAAAAGTAGCCTCAATTTTTATTAAATATTTCTGTTGTTTAAAATTTGTTACAAATTTCTAATTTCTTTTCAGAGCTGCTTGATTTCAGTCCGTATTACCCATTACTAATGTTGACATCTTGTACATTAAGTCTTGGTTTTGTTGACAAAACTACAAATGAGAATGCACTATTTAACTTGAAAGGACTTTCTGCTCCTCATTGACTGTTTCTCAAAGTCCAGTGAGATCTGGTAATAATAGGGCTCATTCAGTTGACAGAAGTTTCCTAAACATTTTAATCCATCAACATCATTTCTTTATTTGTGCTTATGCTTGGTATATTATAGGTAGTTTCCCTCAACCTCAATAGCCCGACCTTAGCAGTCTTTTAGTAGTTCATCATTTTTAGGCTTTCCCGGAACCTCGAAAGTTATCACAACATATCAAAAAGATACCGTATCAAAATCCTGTCCGCCCGAAATTGACACAAGGCATGCTTGACATCTTCTGGTTGATACCATAATATCTGAATTACAAATCAAAGAACAACAGCTAAAGCGACGACGTGCTTGTGAAGAATGAAGGGCTCTTTCCTCGTGACCGCCTCCCTCCTCGCGAGGGCCCAAAGAAGCTTGTGCTTTTCCGCTATCGCCTTTGGGAACCCCAGCTGCACCAGCACTGGAACTGGCTGTAACACTTCGATGCGCCTCTTTTCCCGCAGCAGCCTCCCCGTAACTGAAGACCAATACCCCCGCTTCCTCTCCTCCGCCGCCCTATGCGCCAACTCGGACTCCTGCTCCATTGACACGGCGGAATCCTACCTGCGCGAAATCGTCCGGATCGAGAGCGCTTGCGCGGCGGGCACCATGAGCGGCGATTCCATCTGCAAGGACGTTGGTAAGGTCAGCGAGGTGGTGGCGGGGTTGAGGGAGAAGATTCGACAGGGGGCCAAGCAGGAGGTCAAGTGAGTTCATTTCTTGTTCGTCTAGTATCATTTAGCTCAATTACATAACACTCACGGATGACTTCCTAATTGTGTGTTGTTCCTGCTCCCCATCATCGCATCTTCGTCGAAGAACATTTTGGCAACAGCGGCAAGACGAATTTCAAAATCTCGTAAGCTCTTCCATCGACAGCCAGTCCAACAACATGACGCCAGTTGCTGCTCTTACCCAAGCTCCAATCAAACCAGCCTACTTGGCCATTGCCGCTTTGTACGCCGTGTTAGTCGTTAGCCTTTTCCAGACGGCCAACACAGATCCAGGGACACTGTCACGTGTTGTCCCATTTACAACTCAAGAGGTATGGTGGGCGATCCGAGATGGATACGTTGTTGATTTGATGAGTGCGTGGTTGAAGAATGGAGGTCTTGTCATTTCGGACGATTTCCTTGGGACATCTTCGTTGATGCCGCAGGAGGTTTGGTGGAGTATTCGAGATGGTTATTCGTCCAATCTATTCTTCTAGGCAAATCACACCTTGAACTACCAATATATGTACTTTGGTCTTTTGAGTGGTCTTAATGATCTATGTTAATTGGTAGGCACTCTGAGGGTCATTTTCTCTGTCTCTGTGCTAAATAATCTACTCTACAAGATCATGCGAGCTAGAACAGCATCCACGGCAAAGTAAAACTAATGTTCCAATACGCTGTTGGGCAACTGGGAGAGTTCTTGGTAATACCAATGCATTTGGATTGCCCAGTATTGTGCAGAGATAAAAAAGTCGTAGACACAAATTTTATGATGTCACCATTTGATGCGGTTTGTAAGTAAGACCACTCTAATTGAATGAGTAGGAATAATTTAAATACTTAGTATTTCTGGATTAAACACGTAAGATATTTCCAAAAGCTCACCCTCATCTATTATTTTGGTGTTTCACACCCAAGCTTAAGCTGACTCAATCAAATGTTGCTGCCAAAATGTCCTCTGATATGGCGTCAGCACTGATTAAAACATTTTGTGGCAATTAGAAGGCACATTATGTGGTATTGTACTGCAAGACAGGCAACTTTGCCACGTGGAAGTTTTTGGCGAGCCAAACTGACGACAAGTGACGACTTTTGCATTTTTTTTACTCAACTGACGACTTTCACGACCATCTGACGACCCTGACGACTTTTGGTGACGACCTTTTGACGACCTGACGACTTTTGGTGAAGACTTTTTGACGACCCTGACGACACTATGTGACGACCTTTTGACGACCCTTGTCACGACTAATTGATTCCCTTGTGACGACCCTTCTGACGACTCTGACGACCCACTTGACGACTTCACGACCTTTCACACATTTCACGTCTCTGATCATACCGTGCGTGAGAGCAAGTGACGAACAGTACGACTTGGTGACGACCATGACGACAAACGACCCTAACTGACGACCCAAGAGATCTTCTTTGACGACCCATGTGACTCCACATGACGACCCCTGACGACCCAAGTGACGACCGAAAAACGACCCTGACGACCCCTGACGACTTTAGTGACGACCCCTGACGACTTTAGTGACGACCCGTTGACGACCGTCAAAATCTCTTGACGACATCTGACGACTCCTTCTGGCGATACTTATCGCCAAAGTCAAAAATTGCCTGTCTTGCTGGTGGTAATAGAGTCTGAAACATCAAACTGGTATTTTCACCTTTATCTAGTTAATTCTGGCATGAACTTCCCCTGCTTGGATCTCAAGTCCTGTTTCTTGAAAACTAGGTTCCTAGACAGTGTAGCAATGTCTTCCAATACTTCAAAAGGCTGGGTGGGAAAATTTGCCTTAATCTGATTTCCTTACCTTCAGTTGCAAAATGCTTCACTACAAGATGTTGAAAGAATTATAATTATATTAGCATTTGACTTCAATCACAGGGTTGTCAGCAAGACATATTGACTGGCAGGTTGCAAATCAAAATCATAAAGGGGACTACTGGTTCTATGAGAGAATTCCAAGAACTGAAAACTTGTTCTAGACGACAATGACACACCCAGCAGGAGATGCAAATTGGTATAGAACTGGTGATATACTGAGATATCTTGACACATTTTATTCATATACCATATGCACCTGCTTAGAACCAAGACTACAATCTAAGTTAATAAAAACCTATTTACAAATAGATCACCATGCTCCTTTTGGTTGTTATTCTCATCCCACTTGCTGGCTTTGTGACGCAACCCATATCAAAGCTTATAGGAAGAGATTGATATCATGAAGAAGAAGAACTGTCAAAAACAGTTTCTGAAAATATAGAGATTATTCTTGACAACTTTTTAAATTCTTAAAGGATAAACATTACGAGAAGATCGCTGAGTTATTCATAGGTTCAAAGATTAAAAAGACCCATCTGCATCAGTAATAGAAGGACACACAAAACTTATCATTAATAATTGACAAATGAACTAATTTCTTTTTGAATTATAAAGAAATCTTGCTCAGGGCGGCCCTTCCAAAGTTTATAAATTCTGAAAAAAAGCCAGTGAAATTATGGTCAAATTCAGTTAGACACTCGTTTACACATTAATGAATGCTGAATATTCTGTTGCACTGACTTAAGATTTTAAAACACTAATATTATCAAGAACTACACAATGCAAGTTAAAGCTCACGCACCTGCTTTCTATGCATCTATCTTCCAACTCCTCCGAGGCATTGATGTTGTGTGCGTCTAAAAAATATACCATGTGTGATCGTCGACGGCAAAATCCTGTCCTTGTCTATATCTCCATTGTTTGTAAAAGCGCAACTGCCAACCAAAATCTAAGGGTTGGAAAACGATCGGTTAATGGAGGTTCAATTAAAAGCCAACACAATGTACAGGAGTCTTTTTTTAATTTTTAAAATCTAGAATTCTTTCTCCCTCTCTCTGCAAAAAATCCCGCCGTTCTATTGGCCGAGAAATATATTCTTCCGAATTGTGTTTACGCACACACACATCTTGTAAAATCGCGGAGGCCTCATTAGTTTGGACGAGAAGTCTACAAAATCGAAGTAAAAATAGGTTCGAAGATCACCCACTTCCATACATCTGTGGCAACCTTATGACAAATCTTTCATTCGCAGGAAAATTTTTGAGGGGAAAATGCCATGCTGTCCCGGTCCACATACCACCGGACTCATCTAATGTCTTGTAAGAAGGACACTTATTGAGCTGAATTTTCGGAACAAACAAGTCTGCTGGCATAAACTGAACCTCGATGCAATTTTCTTTGCCCAAGAATCGATCGAATTTATAATGCACAGCGTGACATCCGTATAGTCGACGAAATGAGCTTTTCGCTCGAAGTGAATGGTCACGAAAACGATCATTTGTGATTAAATAAGGATACCTTGCTAACTGGTCGTTGGGGCCATTGCTTCTTGTAGAATCCTCCAAGTCGTCTCGATCGCCGAGGAGGGCAATCATGCAATACATGTCATCTTGGCATCCTGCTGGAACTATATACAATTTGCCATCTTTCTTAAGACTGAGGTAAATCATATAAGTGGAGAATGAGTAACATTTGATATGTGGTTCAAAGATAAACAGATCTCTTCTGTGCATACCTTTCAAGAATTTCAATTTCGTCTTGATCAAGTCGTTGCCGATAGCGATCCGATACAATGAATCCAGGCTTTGTATATTTGTGTGGTAAGATCACTAATGGACGCTCACCGTTTGCCTCGAGGCTAGAGACCTATGGACGCAACAAAAAGGCAGGTGAATAAAACTTAGGCTTATGGTAGATTGAGGACGATTAAGTGGACAGTGACATTACCACTGCTTGGATTTGTCGATAGCTAAATTGTCCTTTCGAATACTTCTTTCTCATGTAAAACCCAACGTTCGCGCCATCTTTGTGTTAAACGGCAAGCTGTGAGCAGATGCAGAAGCATTTATTGAAGTATTTTTACAACACTCACCGACAATGACAGTAAAGTGTTTACTTCTCCGTTTCCTGAGTATGACAACCACGAAAAGTTAGAAACACATGAGCGCAGTCTAATTAGCATGTACTGAATAAATTAGGTTACTCACCGGAACCAATCCGAAAACTTCACGAGTTCATTTGTAGCCCTTTCAACACGATCTGTGGATTTATATTCAGGGGATTTCGCGTACAACTTATTGGCTAGATCCAGCAAATCACTGTGCAACTCATTTCTTTCGTCTTCATCCAATGAGACGAGTTTAAGTTTCACATTTGTCACTGGGCACGTGCCTGTGTCTGTGTCTAATAGAACCCTACCCGCTACAACTTCATTGTGCTTCGCAGGACCTGTCAACAACGGAATATCATCTGCCAGGAAAAGTTCTGACAAGTTTGAATATATCCCGGTACAATCGACATGCCCCTGCACTCCTGCTTTGAAACCAATTGCCAACACATTGTATAATTGTTTAGCAGAAGCGTACTCGAGTTTGGACACTTTCATAGAAATGCTAAAAAGAAGCTCGTCAAATATCTGAATACACTGTTTATCATTTCTGTTATTGGCGAAATGAAAAACAATACATTTAGTTTGAGAAACACTTGTTGGAGTATTTCACTGACAATCATACCTCAGGTGTCCGTTCACTGCCAGAGTCGAAATAAGTAAAAGATGCATATCGAACGAAAGCACCCCTCGTCGTCGTTTTAGGCGTCTAAACAATGAAACTGCAGCTTCAACGTCGTTTGATTTGCAATAAGCTTCCAAAACGTCGAAATATGCCTTGGAAATGTCATCCTTGTTGTGTGTTGTGAGCTTAAACAATGGTAATGGCAGCCATTCCAGCAATGAGAACGATCGATCTCCATCGCAAAAGGAAACGCAAGATATACCCTGATGGTATCTCACCACACAAGACTTGAGAGCCTCCTCCGCCAACGATGTCTTTCCCTGCGACAACATTTCCCTCGCCAACAAAGTCGCGGTTCCATCGGATGCTCCATATAAACAATAAAGGTAAATTGCCATTTCTTGCATAGATTGTTTCATCTTGTGTTCCTCCCCGCCCACATTATGTGCGTTAGAATCTCCGTCGGTTTGATATGCATTCAGTGTATTCATCAATGAAATCGTGGATGATTCATTCAGTATCACTCCGCATTCTTTAATCTTTTTCCATGCTCTAAAAACAACTTTTGGGTTTCGTTCGATGATACATTGACTTGCGAATTCCTGAAATACCATCTGTACCATGGGAAAGAAGGAGACCGGGAATTCTGTTCCTTTAGTCATCATCGACGTTGAACCCAACATGTGTCTTCGAAATTCATCTTGTCGAAGAGTGATCATTTCACGGAAGGAAGATGGATGTGCATCAGACAAATCATTTGCTAGTTTATAGTGTTGTGGGAAGAATGACCATTCCTTCCTCGAGCGGATGTTATCATCATTGTCAATTTCCGAAGGATTCGTTAGCAACCAGCTCCTCAACATGACATAGGCGTCCTTGCTCCAAATCCCCCGTGATTCGAGCGAGGATTGAACGGTTCGAAACGTTTTGCCGGATAGAATATTATCGATTGCGCGATGGTACGAGCATGGGTCCCCTGTGGATGTTGTGGACAGGTGATTTTCCATCGGGTACGGTGTCCATCTTTCACTTGTATTGTCAAATATTCGGTGATGACTCCTTTGTCTCGTCACCTTTCGACAACATTGCACGACGCCTCGACGACAAGGTCCCCACGAGCCTGGTAATGGAAACACAGCGGGTACGTGCCGAATGCCGACTCTGCCATAATGGTTGAAAATACCACGTGCGGTGACGAAATTCATACCTGGGGGTATCCCTTGATATTTTTGACTGTCGACGGTAGCGTAGAAAAGTACACTGAGTCCATACGACAGGCGACAAGTGTTGGCGAAGGGAGAGATGCTCTGATTCTTATGGAAGTGTTAACAGATGATTGCTGATGACTTGGTATCGTACCCGAAGTGGGTTGTTCGATGTAGGATTGGCGGTTGTGTGGGGGCGGCGGGAGTTCGTTCTTCAAAATGTCATCTCTAGAGTTATCAGTCATTAGTTTCGACGAAATTGCTCAATATCCATCATATATCTCATATAATCTCTTGCTCTCGCTCGGTCCAGTATTGTATCAGTCCAGTATCCCATGCTGCTTGTCATCCGTCTGCGCCAAGTGATAAGCTAGTGATAAGGCAGTGAAGTATGACCCCTACGGTACCTTAATGTGTACGTAGTAATATTCTAACATCGTACAGGTACCGTAAAAGGACTTCGGACTTCGGACGAGCGTCGGACGCAGAGCCCTGCCGGAGCCCCGACGGCGCCGCCGACATGATGGAGACCTTGAGTGAACATTCCTGAACATTCCTACATCATCTCGAGCCACTTCATGCACAACTCACCCCGTGTCCGCCATTCCTCTCCAACAACAATGCAACACCAATAGAACGAAACAATGTACGGCAGCACCACCACCACCACCGACAACAACATCAACAACGACCCCAACAACCCCTCCCCCTCACCCACCCCACCCCCCAAAGGATCCACCCTCACCAGCGGCATCCTCAACCTCTCCAACACCATCGTCGGAGCCGGCATGCTCGGTCTCCCCGGTGCCTTCGCGGGCACCGGCCACACGGCCGGCATGGCACTCCTCCTCGTGGCCGCGACGTTCTCGGCCCATGGTTTGGTCCTCTTGTCCAAGTCGGCGACGGCGGCCGGTCTCCCCAGTTCGTTTTATTCGGTGGCTGCCGCGGCGGTTCCGAGGTATACCGTTTTGATTGATTTGGCGGTGGCGCTGAAGTGTTTTGGGGTTGCCACCGGTGAGTCGTTTTCACGGTGTTGCGAATGTTTCACTGTTTCGTACCAGATACTACTACTATGGACTATGGTGTGTCACCCGCAGGATATCTGATAACTATATCGGATAGCATGGTAGATGCACTCGATCACCTTCTATTGACGGGTGACCCAGACAAAGACAACACCTTCCTCCTACGATTGTTCCTCTCCCGCCGCTTCTGGGTCGTCGGCGCCCTCCTTTCCGTCCTCCCATTCTCATTCTACCGTACCCTCGACGAATTGAAACGAGCCAGCGCATTGGCATTGGTATTCGTCGTTCTGCTCGTGGCCATGATTGTCCTGTATGCCCACGGCATTGCCGATCCATGTGTCCATGTCTACGAGGAGGAGTGTCGGGGGGACGTGGTCCCCCTCACCGACTTTGCCTCTACCGTGTCCAAGATTCCCGTATTTGTTTTTGCATTTACGTGTCAGCAGAATATATTCCCCATTGTGAATGAAATGGAGTCGTCGTCTTCGTCGTTGAGTCAACGACGGGTCGATATTGTGATTGTTGCGGCGATTGGATTGGCATTGCTTATTTTTTCGGTGGTGGCCGTGGAGGGGTATCGAACTTTTGGATCGTTGGCGCGGGGGGATATCTTGCTGAATTATCCGGAGAATGCGCAGGTGACCATCCTTCGGATTTGTATTTCATTTATGCTTGCGTTGCATTATCCGTTGCAATTGGACCCGTCTCGACGGTGTATATCATCCTTGGTGAATGTGTTGATGCAAAGTTGGGAATCGTACCGAAGAAGAACGGAATACAGCGGGGGATTGTCAACACGATTTTTTCGCAAAAAGCATTCCAGTGGGTTGGAGACGGAATTGGGGAATACAACGACACACTTTCTATCGGAAGAAAACGAATCGCCACCCAACCACTCTTACGTTGAGAGCATACCCATAGAAGACACTGTGAAAACGGATCCCGAAAAGATGTTCTACATCATTACAATTTCCTTTCTTTCCCTATCATTCCTATTGGCAATGATGGTCGACGACCTGGGCATAGTCCTTGCATTAGTGGGTGCAACGGGAAGCACATTAGTATCCTATGTACTACCCGGTTTGATTTACCTGAAGCTCCACCAAGATTCTTCCAGATGTATGGCGTGGGTGCAACTGATGGTTGGTCTTTGTGTTATGCCACTGTCACTGTATTTTATTCTGGCGAGAAAAGTGGTGCATTGAGAACAACGTATCTTCATTGGCAATCCGAATGCCAGTAAATGGACATAAATGTACAACTAACTTGTAAAATTGACATTGTTTCTGTAAAACGTGGTATACTTGCGAGTTATCTTGACACCCACTCAGGAATGCACCATTGCTGTGGATCAGATGCAAACCACTTGAAAAAATGAATCACCTTTGGCACGAAAAGCAAGACGTGATACCTCATTCCCATTAATCCAATGTACTTATTCAGAAAGCACACTTCAAAGTGAATAAATAATGGTATGCCACTAATATTCCAACACGCACAAAACAACACGCGTTGCTTTTAGTTTGAGAAATTTCACTTGTTGTGCCAAGGGAATGATTCTTTGTAAAGAAATCTTGCTCATTGTCCATGACTTTGTCAAACCAAGAATGCAATATAGAATCAGAACTATTTACTTGCATGCACTTCTTCTTGCTCCGTGCTTATACCAAAAGTTTCACTAACTATACTCTCGCTGATGAGATCCAAACAACAACGCTTAATTGGCATGGCCTTGTGGAATAATGAAATTTATAGTCCGAACTTGACATTTCTGTCACTTGCCACTTGGGATACAGCCCATATGAGGTGCAGCAGGGTTTTTCACTGGACATGGATCAATTTCCATTGGATATGGAGTGCATGTCTTGTATATGGAAAGTTGAGATATGGATTAGTCTAAGGGGCACGGAGTTTATGGCAACCAAACATAGGTTTCCATATTATACATGTATCAACTTCTCTTGGGAATAGTGAATTAACAAGTGCACTGTATAACCAACTATGCTGTGCAAAGTGGACAATAGAAGTGCAGCCAATGCCATTTGTATCACTCTCAGCAAACTGACATAGGCTTAAGCTGTCCTTTTCAGGTTGTGATCTGAGTGCAAAATAAGGTTCTAAGACTGGTTTCAGCCACGGCTACTATTTTTTTGGTTGCTAAATATTTTTGGTGACCGTCTTTTGTGACGGTTCTTATTGTTTTAGTACCTGACGTCAGTTGCGCATCCACGATCATCATTTTCAGACGTTTTCGGTTACTAAAACACGATCTTAAATAGCTTACCCATAACAGCCCATAACTCTAAAATCAAAGAATGCGGAAAGTGCGAACTTCATATGTATCACCAAGGAAAACCAACAAATGCTGTCTCACATTCAGACGGCTCAACCTGCCTACAATCATATTGCGTGGGAGGAAGAGGCTACAAGAACGACACGATATTGGCAAATATTATATATTAGTCAGTTCAAGAGAGAGCCCTTCGGTTAGTGGCAGAAAAAGATGCAGCTTGGAGGATAATTCTATTTTTGACTATATGAATTAGTAAGATACTATTCCCAAGTAGTGGCTTTTGACACAGTACGATGTGGATAATGATGGAAAGAGCATAACAATTAAATGTCGGTTAATGAGCTAATACAATGACAGTTTGTCTCCGGCATAATGTAATAAGTACAATCGACGCCCCTTTCTTGTCAACAAACAATTCAAGATCAAGTGCACCACACCAAGAAAGGCATTGTGTCCCAATACCAATTAAGCAGTCTAAAAATTCCCACAAAACCTCGCTACATTTGTCATTGCTTCTAAACTTTCGTCCTTTTACAAATTAACCCTCCAATATCCAACTCTATTCCCTCTCACCCCCCTCCTTGACCTCCTTCCCTGTCAACTTCGCCACCACCGTCAACAGCACCAAAGGCGTAAATCGAATAAGACTCAGCAAGGCGCCCACGTCGACTCCCCGATTGACCAACACGTAGCACAGTGTGAAGGAAAGAATTGCGAGTTGAATGGAGGTGGCGAGGTAGGCGATGACATATTTGGCCAAGAGGGATTTGGCTGATTCGCCGTCTTGGGATTGGAGGGATTGGAAGAGGCTGGCTTCGAGGCCGTGTTTTTGTGTGGTTTCTTCGGCAGTGGTGGATTGTTGAGTGGTTTCTTCGTCGGTTTGGAGGGCGTGGAAGGCGAAGGATGGTTTTATTGGTGCGGTTGAAAACTTCCTCCACCGACGGCGTAAACAGAATCACGATAAAATCGACAAGAGACAAGCCCGTCGCTCAAGACGTCAAAACGGCCAAAAATGCACTCACTGCGGAGCCAAATCCTGGAACACACACGGAGATTCCTTCACCGGGTACGTCCTCACCGAAAGTTCGTCGGGGGTCTCGTGAGGCCCAAGGGATCCACAGACGCTCGTCTTGCGCCCAAGTGTGATGTTCGTGACGACTGATTGAATAAAAGTGTGATTGATGGGAGTGACAGGGCGATGCTATTGTTTCTCGTGGGAATCAATACTAGAATCTCGGTAGGCCCATTAAACTGATTTGGCAAATTTTTGGTGACCGAAAAAGATAAATAGAACCGTTCACCAAAATGACCTCGAAAAGGAACCGGTCAGAAAAAAAATTTACGTTTACTATTTTTTTTTGGCAACTCGACAGAATTCTTACCGTGAATGCGTCGGTGATGTTGGGGGTATAGTTGCTATTTCGGCGAAGTCTGGTCGAAAATAGCCACTAGACCCAAAAATAGTAGCCGTGGCTGAAACCGGTCTAAATGAAAATTACACTGGCATCTTGTTAGAGAGAAGAAGGCGGTTTGATGGTCATGATTTTGGAATTTGTAGGGGTATAAACTAATCATCTATTGTCAAAGGTATCCACTGTTGCTGCAACAAAACCGGTTATTCTCTGGCACGGCATCCTCATATTATTCATGATGGAGAAGAGGACATAATAGTTGCACTAAAGTGGAATCATATTTATCTACTACTTCTCTACAAACACTCATGAAAGACATCTAGGTGCTGCTGTCATACTCCCTTGTGATCTCTATTGCACGTAACGCAGTGCAAGACTCCAACACCTTTGTGATGAATATCATTGTCTTCAATCAGGTGATCATTTGTTTGCTTAGCTATATGTAAACCTTTGGTTGGCAATTCTTAAGACCATGTTGTCAACCAAACACCAGTCCTGTTGATACAGAAGTAGGGTTCGCCCGCAATCTGCAGTCAGTCACTACAACATCCTTATGACACAAATAATTGACTTTCTAGCTTTTTCGATAGTACCACTGGTCTACCAACCCTTTCCAACACGAGGCAGCACAATAACGATTAATGCCTGGCAATTTTGTGCTGTTTCGGTTAAGGGCGCCATTTCAGAATTCATCGCAGCCAATATTTATGTTCAATAATTCGTCTCTCGATAAGGAGACAATCTCAGGGTGCTAGAACACAATGATGGATGATATTTTGAGGACGCGAAGAGTCCCCGGGTCATTAATCCGAAAGCGCAGTTCGAACTGATCCTTGGCACCCCATCGTGTATTACCATTCTCTCCGACTAAAACATTGCAGCCATCCAATTTTACGACATTTGTGACAGGTTCCCTGTCCACTGTGATGAAAAGTTTGCTCCTTCGACTTATTTCGTCAATACTAATGTAAGCATCAGGGCATTTGTTCAATGGGCAAATCTTCAAGCAGATAACAATGATCCCTTGGACCGGAGTCATGCGCTTATAAACCTCTATTTCACGATCATTTGGTACAACTGTGTGAACCCAACTTTGAAAAAAGCAAAAAAGGACACGAATAGAAGACAATGAAAATCAGGTACCAATTGGCATCAATACACTTTGTGTATGATCAGCAGCTTACCCATCCTGCTCTCTCACCAAGAAAAAGTCTTTATGATCCACTTCCAAGAACTCACACTGCTGCCGATCATTCATATCATACGCAAGAGGAAGTTTTCCATCCGTGGGAGTATACATCAACGCCTGATTTTCTCCTTTGTCAAACCCTCCGTGCACGTCCCCCACTTTATCACTCAGAGTTGATATCCCTTCGAGTCGCGACTTGGACGGAAACAGAGCTGTATGACAAGTAGTCTCTGCACGAAGAATAGTTTCCCCCTTTATGGCAGAGTCACCCCAGAAATCGGAAACAAATGGTTTCTGAAGGAACGTTGCAACATCTTCGCCTTCTTGCCTTTCCAAAAAATCTAAGACATCCATAGGATCAGTTCCGACGATCGAGTGAATGTCGTCAAGCTCAAGAATCGCCTCATTCAGCATGTTGACTAGAAAAATTCCAAGTAGACGACCTTTTAGCAGATGGTCCTTCCATCCTGGATTCCACGACACTTGAAACCTAGCATCCACGCTATGTTGAATCGAATAGATGCATTAGAAGATGAAGTTATGTGTAAGACCAATTCAAAACACACGACGAAACGCAAGGACTTACCATTGCGGCCGAGTCAAAAACTTGTGATCTCTACAAACGTTGGGGCTTACAACCGCACTATTGAATTCTCTGTCTTCCATTTCATCATTGTCTACATAACATACGAAATTTCGCAGTGAGTTATTGCACCTAACTCCCCCTTCCACTGAACCATTACAAACGTAATATCTTAATCCTTCAGGAAGCTCCGAGGGATCCACCAAAGCTGAATCAGGCATTTTCTCGCGCAATACTTGCATCCAATCAGAATGCATCAATATCGGATCCATTACGCCAAATTCTTTCAAGGCATTAAATCGTCTACCAAAGGTGTCAAATGAAAACATGATAGGAAGAGTCGGATGCAGTGTTGCGCGATGGCCTACGGTGAATGTTCAGAAATAGAGAGAAGCGTGTCATCAGTAGAAGTTTGCTGTTGCAACATCTTAAAAGAAAACTCGAGACCAACCTCACCCCACAACAGAGTTCTGTGTACGGGCTCCAACTGCGGTTGCAAAGTGGCAAAATCCCACATCAAAGCATCAATATCATCTCCAAACACCTCCTTTATGCACAAACTCAATTCCGGCCCCGACGAATATTGCCCCATGGCATAATTCTTCGCCTCAAATCGTATCCCCAACGCTCGAAACGAAGACTCGACCGTATCCTGCAAAATTGCCGTATAACTCTGTAAATACAAGTTCCCATGTCCCGCGGCCGTGCCATCCCCCGCGGTGATCCACGTAAAGGTCGGTTCCATCCTTTCGTTTTGGGATGGCATGCCCTTTCCTCGTAACACCACCGCCTGCAGGTGCTTCATCAATATCCTCCGTTTCAACCTCTTTCCCAAATAACTCGCATAAAATAGAGGAGCCTGTTTCGACTCCGGTCCAGAATACCTCGAGGCAGTCCGCGGCAAATGATCCTCTTCCACCATGGCGGGGAAACTATTCGTGGGTTTCGTAGTGACATCATTAAAAATCCCATGATAATACATCCCATACTCCGCCATGGATTGCATTCGCGATTCGAGTACCACACGTTCCCGCGTCAATTTCCCCAAGAGTTGAGATATCGAACAATAGGCAATATTGTCGCTTCCTCCGTCCGCCGAGACACATTCACGACGCCCCATGAATCCCGTGACGAGGAGAAAGTCATGTCCCATGGAACGCAGGCGATGGATGGAGTCTCGTCCGATACGGACGATCACGTTGCGCGACGTGTCATTGTCACCGAGGAGCCAACCGACGAGGAAGGATACGAGGAGGACGAGCGTGGGGAGTTTGGCCGAAAGGGTGGTGAGACGACTGGGTGGGTCAATGGCGGAGGAATAGGCGGGTCTGTGGTGGGAGGTGGAGGGTCCGCCGCGACGTCGCATGGCTCATTTCGTTTCGGGAGGGGAATGTCAGATTTGGTTTACTGTGTGTGCTTGCTTCATGGAGTTGGAGGAGAATGGTCACACACACACACACACACGCACACGAGATCACGAGAACCTTTGTTGAACTGTGGAACACAAAGTGAATACACCATTGTGATGAGTTCGAGCGCATCGTGGTCATCACGCTGTCATCAGGTGGTTGATATCTTGTCGCGGTCATCCACCTCCATGAGGAAACCCACGGCTTTCAAGTAGCCAAACACGCAAATGACTTTTTTCTGAATTACTACTCAATAAGTTACAGCATTATTTTTAGTGGGCACAACGACTGACATGGCTAGAGAAGTAGGTAGGCTTACGCAGTTCTACTGAGATGCATAGGTCGCGCCAGAGAACTCTGCCTACACACTACCTAATGAACTACAAGCATCGCCGTCTTCCTCGTCGCCTCTATGGTAACAGATGGTAACTCCCTCGTCTCTCGTTTCGGCCATTGGCATCTCCCGACGATACCGCCTACCACGTCTTGTCGCAAACCCTTCCCGCCTTCCTCCCGCACCAGTGCCACCCTGCACCCTAGCAAATCTACGAAAACTCCACAGTTTTCTCCTCGCCATGCGGCACCGACCTTGATAAATCATGGCGGCGGCAAGCAGTCTCGACTCCACCTCTTCCTCCTCTGACCCAAACACCAACACCAACATCGCCTCCTCCCTCCCACACACCAATCATAATCTCATTCCAACAACCACACATCATACAACACACAAACAAGACCACACCGCTCCTCCACGACGTTCTTCCAGGGGTTTCCTTTCGAAATTATCTTCCCGAAATCGACGACGACGTCGTGAGAAGGTGGTGGTGGAGGAGGAGGAGAGAATCCCCATTCCTTCCTTTTCGTTTCCTCCCGCGGTGGCAAATGAGGAATACCTTGCCGTCGATGATGAGGATGATGCCCGTGATGTAGGAGGAGGTGCGGCGACTGCGGATGGGGGAGGGAATCGCTGCGAGTCGCATGTCGATGGTCGTATGGCTCTTGATTCCGCAAAGATCACTGCGCATTCAAATGAGGAGAGATTGGGAGTTCCAGTCCCATTGGTGGGAGGGTGGGATGGCAAAGAAAATAATCCAGATTCTCAGAGTTATTTTTCCAATGGCAACAGTCTCATGAAGAATCGTGTCGAGAAAACTGGCAATGCAGTCTCGAGGGATGGCCATGGAGAAGATCCGATGCAGACGAAGTATTGTATAGAAAAAGACAAGAAAATCAACAGACTGATGGGTAATGCAACAATAAACGACTGTTCCTTGTGGAAACAAAAGGATTCATCTCTGTCGACCTCTTCTTCCCACGTCCAATCCAGGGCTGGATCGAAGAGCAGTGTAACAGAGGAAGATTCTTTCATAAAGAGTGGGAATAACAACGTGAATTCCAAGAAAAGAAAATGCGAGGACCAAGGCACGGTTGAAGGGTCTATTGATTCGACAAAACTTCAAGTCTGGAGCGAGGAAAAAATAGAGGATGAATCATCATCACACCATGCGCAGGTTGTTGTCAGTTCGAGCTCAGCTTATGACACAGCAATGGCCCCAGAGAGAAATACAGCAGCTAATCGTAGCCAGAGCAATTTCCGTCTAGAGTCGAAACGCGCAGGAAATTTCAATGCCGATGGTTCACATGATTCTGTAAATGTCAGTGTTGCAGCCAACGCCAACGGGACGGCAGTAACATCAAGCACTGCACCAATTTTCAACGATCAGACCCCATCATCTCATCACACCACAGAACTTAAAAGTGATGATCCTACAAAGGAATCCATTCATAGCAGCAGTTTGCACGTCCAAGACGCCAAGCACGATGGCAACGCAGGCTCGTCGTCTGAAATAGAAGTTCTACCATCACTGCCAGTCAAACCATCGCAACCAAAGGGTCGCAAATCAGAGGAATCAACATCCAAGACATATTCAAAGAATGCAGATGCCAGTGCATTAGGCCTAAAGAGAATCGAGAAACCAGCCGTGCCGAGGCAGGCGACACGAAGAACAAAGCCAAAACTATCACGCAGAAGCAGTGACGTGATTGAAATTGATTGTTCGAGTACATCTTCCTCTTCGAGCTCAGATTTTAGTATGAATCGTCCTACACGGAAACATTCACACAAAAATGGCAACAGACACTCCAAGAAGGAGAAATCTGGCAATACTGCTGACACCAAACTCAAATCCAAAAGTAACGTTGCTTCATCGAGTCGCCCGGTTTCAAAAGCTTCTACCAAAGAAACTGCGCACCGAGAAAAGACCACTAATCCTCTCAAACGAAAACACACACCGAATCACGAAACTAGCAAGTCATCCGAACGCAAGAAGCTATGTTTCGCATGCTCTTCCTGCAAATGCCATTCAAGAGACGGAACCTCCGCCACTCCCAAAAAACACACATCTCTCGCCACCCTATCCACCTCACACGCACGACAAGAACAAGCCTTGATCCACAGACTCCAAAGAATCGAACGGAATGTACAATGGATGGAATCCCAAAAGGCTGACGTGGGACGACAATTGATAAAGCATCGCAATGCCATGACGAAGAAGTGGGAGGAACAGAATCCGAAGAGTTTGACGGATCGTCCGAAGTTTCTTGCCGATGTTGATGAGTGGGATGGCATCGAGAGGAATAGAGTGATGGAGGAGGAAGAGGTTCGGCGAGCTACTGCTTGGACGTTTGGCAAGGACAAGAGTAGGTGCAATTCGCATTGTGTTTACATATTTTCATACATTTGCGTAATGGAATCTTATCTTCTTTTTGTCATGCTGCCATACTTTTTCTAGCCCGGTCTGCTCGAAAAATTACCTTGACCCAGCATTTTGGACCAACTTCCAAATCGGAATCCAGCCCGACTAAATCCATTGGTTCACACGACGGAGACGAAGAGCATGAAACTTCCAGTTGTGTGGACATTAACAATCCATTTAAAGAGGAGCCTGATTCGGATGAGGAGGAGTTGAAACAGCAAAGAGCTATTGCTCATTTGACTTCCATGAGCGATTTCAATGACGCCATTGCTTGTTCCAAACAAAAGAATCGTGTGAGCAGCTGGGAAGCAGCCACAGTGGGCCCAATATCCTCTCTTATTGATGACATAGTTGCATCACCCTGCTCGACCGATGGCATCGACGAACTTCTGCGACTATTTTCCTCTACACAACACACATCTGATGCAACCCCTGCTTGCCTACAAAAGGAACTCGATGATGCATCTGACAATCAAAATGTGGCAATGCGGAGCCCGTCTCCATCACTCACGCCGAGAGGAGAAAGAATTGCAGAGGATATTAAAACGTCTCTCATGCACGAACCAACAAAGTTGACTGCCATCGAAAGAGTGTGCCCCAAATGGAAAGAAAATGTTGAGTTCGCTCAGCTTCAAACTGATCCAGAACAGGTTCGCGATGCGTTGGTTGCAGTTCGAGAGGCCAAGTCAAATATTGATCGAATAAAGGACACAATACTCCAAGTTTTAATGGATAGACAACATACTTTAGAGCTGTTTGAACAGTCGCTGGAAAGATCATTGGATCGTCTTGAGACTACAGACATAATATCAAGCAAATAACTTTCATAACAATAACATTCTCCCAAACGGCACATGAAGCACTGGTTAAATCGAGAGATGCGTCATGGAAACCCGAGGTAAAATCATTTGTAGTAACAAAGAAATTGGGGCGAATGCGACAAAGAGTAAAAGTCAACAGCCCACAGACAAATTAAAATTATGTGGTATTTGACATAGTATAAATACTTTGCTATGGATGGTTTTAGTGAGAGAATGGATGCGACTAAAAGGTTTGTTGACGTGCCGATAATTTTGTATGAAGACGAGAGTCATGACTTTTTCATGAAAACATGATTAACTTCATAGATTGCAAACCGGTAGGCAGGCTTCCAATATTTAGTCATACGGTTTGTTTGAGTATGGTATCAGTGTTTCATAACGTCACTACTTGCCCGCGTTCATCCCTACCGGCATTGCTTCTGTACACCCTACCCAAGCGCCCACTGTTCTGCCTCTCGCAGAGCAGTCCTTCCGCTCCGTAGCCCACATGAAACACTCCCGTCCACTTGCATGCCCAGCACTTGCTCGTTGTGCATCCATCTGTGTAACATTTCCATCTCTTCCGTTCCCATTGTCTACTCTGTCTTGTATACTTGCAACGACCATAATTTTGCCAGCCACTACAATGAATGCTTCAATGTCAACTTCAACATCTATTGCCTGTGCAGTCAGAGAATCACCAGGACTGTTGCCTATTGATAATGCTGTTGTATCGGAATCAAAAGAAATAATGTTAATAAGATGGTAGATGAAAAGAATCACAATAAGTAAAATTGTACTTGTAAAAATGAAAGGGAGATTCGAATTAGGTGACAAAATATTCCACGTGCAGGGAGATCACAAAAGACACTCATTTCAATAAAAGTGAAAGAGGGAATAAAAATTATAAGGATACCTAATGTCTTGCTCGATAACATCGTACGAGGCACATCACTTTTGACTTTGCATAATGGACGGATTTTAGAAAATCCAGTATTGATTGAGACTAGGTCAGCAGAATCTCACTACAGTAAGCTCCCTCTGAAACCCTACTCATGATAATTTATGAGCGCTCGCCACGGATGCGGCGAGCCAGCTGAATATCCTTCGGCATAATTGTGACGCGCTTGGCGTGAATTGCGCACAAGTTCGTGTCCTCGAAAAGACCTACAAGGTACGCCTCCGCAGCCTCTTGAAGGGCAAGGACAGCAGATCCCTGGAAGCGAAGATCACTCTTGAAGTCCTGAGCAATCTCACGGACAAGGCGCTGGAAGGGAAGTTTTCGGATAAGAAGATCCGTCGACTTCTGGTAGCGACGGATCTCTCGAAGCGCCACGGTCCCAGGGCGATAACGGTGGGGCTTTTTCACTCCTCCGGTCGCAGGGGCGGATTTGCGGGCAGCTTTGGTGGCGAGCTGCTTGCGAGGGGCTTTGCCTCCGGTCGATTTACGGGCAGTTTGTTTCGTCCTGGCCATTTTGGATGTTTTGGTGTTGTCGATAGTTTGCAGAGGTGAAACGATTATTATTTTGTGAGAGGGCTCTCGATTTAACGCGGGTGAGATCTCGGATTCTTTGTGAAGAGGGTGCGCTCTTGGAGCCAGCTTCTCAGATCTGGAAATACCAATTCCTCCATGTCTTGACCTGAAATCATTTGGCGCGCGCCAATGGTTTACACTTCGGAAAGGTAAATTAGCCCGACAGCGCTGTTTCACTGGACGTAGAAAGCAGGTCGAAAGCAGGTCGAAAGCAGGTCGAAAGCGATCACGGCGAAATACCTCTAACGTTTTGAAGCATTTACTGAAAAAATATTCGAGAACGACCCTGTTTTCTTCACGCACCCTCCTCCAGCCTCTCACTATTGTGTACAATATCGTACTTGGCGCACGTCCGTCGACTGATCATCTGTCTCACATCGATTTGTCTCATAAAATCGAAGTATCGATCCCCACTACATTCCCAACCTCACCAAAATCAATCATGTCAGGCCGTGGTAAAGGAGGCAAAGGACTCGGAAAGGGCGGAGCCAAGCGCCATCGCAAAGTCCTTCGCGACAACATCCAGGGTATCACCAAGCCCGCAATCCGCCGTCTCGCACGTCGAGGTGGTGTGAAGCGTATCTCCGGGCTTATCTACGAAGAAACCCGCGGCGTCCTCAAGGTTTTCCTCGAGAATGTTATCCGTGACTCCGTCACCTACACGGAACACGCTCGGCGTAAGACTGTCACTGCCATGGATGTTGTCTATGCTTTGAAACGTCAGGGCAAGACTCTTTACGGATTCGGCGGTTAAATGCCTTGCAGCTGCTAATTAGATCAAGAAATTGCATGATTTCTGGCCAACTCTGTTGGTGTCAATCTTATCAAACTGGATTTTCTAAAATCCACCCAAGCATCAAAGACCTAGAGGTTTCCAAGATTTTCCTCTCCTTGTCTTCTCTAACATCCTCCCTGTTTGTTTTGTAAGCCCTTGCACGTTGGCTTATGGTTGGATATTATTTATATAGTTGTGGCAACAAATGTATTTTCTCATCATTCTCTAGTCGACTCATCACATCCTCCGTAATTGTAGTCAATAGACATGGCATTGGTGCTGCTAACGGAATGTCAACAGTACAATAATAATATACATTCCACTGAATCATTGGAGTTCAAATCTGTTGGCTATTAGCCTCTTTAAATCAATCTGGAGGTCAGAATGTGTTATCACATTGAATGACAATGTGTCAGTTTGTTCAAGATGAATGCTCATGATTTGTCAAAAGTCAAAAAGAGAATGCTCAGGTTTTCAATGTTTCAAATTCAATCTCTATTCTCCTGTCTCCTTTACACTCCTCAATTTTAAAATCAGTTGAGACAACAGCTGACTTTGTAGCATAGCATCAATAACTCTATTGTTGTAATTGAGCAAACAGCGTTGTGGTGTATTCATGTGAAGTGAGAATCATAGGTTTGGGGTTGTAAGGGTGAAGATTTGTTTCCCTTTCATGCGTGTTGGCATTGCTCACCCAAATATCTGGCAATTGTGCCTTCAATTTCTCTCCTGTTCAATGTTTAACATGGTGCGAGTATGGGTCAAATGGGTGATTATTTGTTTCTCCATGCAGTGGAAATATCATTTCAAGGTGATTTGTGGCGTGATGTCAAAGTTGTCTCTTGGTGTGTAACTAGGGATGGTTGAGTAACATCTTCGTGGCAAATTGTTTTTATTAGATGCTGATTTTCCTTGATGCCAACTGAAACACTAGTCAGATCTGGACTATTCATAAAGTTTTGGAGAAACGCTTTGAAGGAGGCCTCGCTGGCATGTGCTGATGTCACAGGATGATTCCTCTAAAAATAGCCATTGATAGAGCACTGCTTCATATGTTTGTAATAGATTGAGCACATCACCAACAAAACTTGGTTCACCTCTATGTGATAGGGACTCCACCGTGATGACTTTCATCTAAAATTTGTAAGATGACCTACTGATTCTACATGCAATATATTTATAGCAACACACTGTATTTCAAGATGATTTCTTGGAACCGTTTTCTTATAAGTAATTCTGCTTTGTTAGAATGCCCAAGCATCGAAGTATACAAATGTGTTACTTAAATATCCATGTCACTTACTCTTACAAGTCATCAAAGTAAGGAAAATGGCAGGAATTAGACAAAACTTGTTGATAGGATCATCAATTTTGATTTTGGTGTGATTGCTCGGATATCTTCTGATTTTCCCAAGTAATAGTGTGGTGTAGACAGTAATAGTAAATTTACAAATGCACTCCCGAAAAGCTTGTCTTGTAAATTCTTTTGATGTTAGAGGTGAAATTGTCCAACCCTTTAGACTGTTGTACTACCTTTTATAGGGCTTGCTAGATAAAGTGCTCCGACGGCAATACTCAGCTATCACTGATCTCTGGCTGACTTTGAACTTCAGTTCAGAGGTTGAAACTGCTCATTAAACTGCGATCAGAGGGTTCTTTGAGTGCAGCAATGTCTTCATCATGGCAGCCAAAGATTATGCCTGCCTTGATGGAAGAACATGTCTTTTGTTTCTGTTTATGTAGCCCTTTTTCAGCTAACAGGACCAAAACCACCATCATAGAGGCATACAAAACCTAATAAGTTTGCAACATGAACATTATAGAAAGCAACAATTCTTTCCATGCCTCTATATGTTAGAGGTCAAAGCCCAATAAAGATCTGGATTTTTCTGTCTAACCCATTTCAAGACTAATCAACCTGCTGCACACCCAATTGATGCATCTTAGTACTCTATTGGTAATACCACAAAAAGTATATGATGGAGACAAACTTGAACTGGGTTAAGGAATTAAATTTTGTCAAGTTCACTGATCCTTAGATCTCTGCTGTCTTAGACTCTGAGAACATTATCAGAAAACATGTCTTATATTTTGATGGGGACTTTTTAAGCAACAGACACCCCAGTGTTGGTATCCAAACTCCTCTTTGCTAGTGTGCTGTACTAATTATTCTTATATACAAGATTTCAGCCACTTTTCAAGAAACTGTCACTATGACATGAGCCAAGGATACCTACTGGTACCCCTGACCCACCAGGCCCCTTTTTCAGGACCCAGGGACAATGGCTCTTCCCAAACAAGGGGAAGTATACAAAACCCAACTCATACCTTCTCAGAAAGAATATATTTGAGATACATACCTATCAGGTATATACCTCAGAAACAATGAGTTAAGTTAAGCAGTTGACAGGGGTCAACTGCCCAACTGAGGAGCCTAAAAATGCAATACTTTCTCAACTAGCAAACTTGCAGTGTGAGAGCTTCTCTGTAAATATTGGACACACTGGCCTCCAATATTTTACTTGTTAATCACAGTGATTTACATGATAAACTCGAGAGGATCACCATTAGGCAATCCTCATTTGTTGACCATTTCAGTAGCTCATAAATTAAGCCTTCAGACAACTGAAACATCTTTTCTACTTCGCTTATCTACAACTACTTTTCGACACTTCCGGCTTAGGTCACTATCGCACGATAGCCGAACTCGGTAAGTTGCGCGCTCCTCAATCACACAGAGGCTCTTCCCGACGACCCACAGGCGGTCGAACAAATCAAGGTTTCACAACGCAGAGTACGCCGTTTCGCACGGCACCGTGCGAACGATTTCTTCCTCAGTCCACCAAGGAGTTCCTACAAGAAGCTTTTCTTAGGCACTAGCCTGGGTGAGAAACTACGAGCCATGTCCTCCGTGAAAGCGATTCCCGAAGGGCTTAAGTGGGTGGAGTGCGAACGTGGCATTGGAGGGAAGAACTCCCCATACGCTACATTCCTGAGCAGGATCCCGTGCAGGATGCCCTCGCGAAGGACAAAAAGACCACCTACTTCAAGTTGACTCTCCCTAACACGGGAAACAAGTTAAAGGTGGCAGTATGGGCGTCCGGGACTCCCGAGCAGTTTCTACTGCATGTGCGCCCGCGATTCACGCATGCAAGCAGATGGGGCTTGACACGGACTTCGCGGCAGCCGAGAAGGCTGTTGAAACAGCCAAGATTGAGGCTGAACTAGCCAAGCAGGAGTACGTGACAGTACGTAATGCTGAAAAGAAGAAGAAGGGCAATAAACAAGAGGCGCCCGCTACGACTACCGAGACCGCTTCACCGGCCCTAGTAGAAGCCAAGACCACGTATGACAAGGTCTTGAAAGCTCTAGAGGCTGCGGCTCACCGTCGCAACGGCTGGAGCGAAGCCCTTCGAGCTTTATGGAAATCTCCTCTCCGACGAGGCACGCCAGCCCTGGGAGAAGATTATAAAGGCCCAAGTGACTAAAGCTCCTTGGGAAGACATCAAGGGAGTACCGCACACGGAGACTCCCACGAAGACTTGGAACTCGCTTTCACGAAAAGTGCGCCACGCTTCACCTGTTGCAGGTGTTCCGTCATGACGCGGGCGAGGCCCTCAAGTATTACATCACGAATACGCTAAAAAGCCCAACAGGGTTTCGATTCGCCAGTTTTTGTCCGAGTTGAACAGCTCAACAGCTACCTCGAGACACTGCCCTGCCTGTATTACAGCCCGAAGGCTAATCAGGCGACCAAGAAGGTATTGCCTCTTGATGACGCTGATCTTGCGACTCACCTATTGCGCATGTGTCCAGCTAAGTGGCAAACCCAGTATGACCTCACGGAGAATACCACCCGGTCAGTACGAGGGCCCTGCTATTGGTCCTAGAGAATATCGAGAACAATGCGGAACTCGATAACAAGCCCGCTGGCACGACCAAGGCAAAAGGGGCTGATACGAAGCGAAGATGGAGTCGATGGACTCCCGCATCCCCAAGAAGCCCAAGAAAGTGGGCTGGACCGAGAAGCACTGTGTGCTATGCAAGAAACATGGGGGCCGCACAAAAGTCACAATACGCGTGACTGCCGCCGCTATAACAAGGACGGTACTCTATCAAGAAACATGGGGGCGCAGGTAAGCCCGGTTCAAAGGAAAGAAAACCGGAGGGCAGTAACTTCGCCCAGATTGTCCGGGCGGAGTTGAAGAAAGCTCTCCGCAAAAAGTCTAGTAAGCGCAAGAAACGCCGCGCTAACGACTCGAAAGTGACAGCGACTCCGACGAAAGTTCGTGAAGGTGCGGGTCGGATAGCACTGGGGAATTACGTAGATGTAAGAAACGTAAATTAAATACTGCAATTGACAGTTACACTACCCCAGTCCGAGTAAAGCTATCCTGACTAATAAAAGTCAAAATCCAAAATCAATTAAATCAGCTGTCACGAACGCTAAAATATTAAAAAATCTTGTTCCAAGACAAAACAGCCCGAATTAAAAATTCGAAACAAAATAAAGTCAACGACATCATCCAACTTAAAAAAATCTTACGACAAAAAAGTTGTCAGTAATAAAACTCAACATACTGAGGCTAATGTGAACATGCCCAGTGTAAATTACAATATTAATCACAAACAGGAAGTGATTACAATGAACACCAAGGATCGCCTCGGTGTCACGGCGTTAATTGCCATCATGGAACCAGCGACTGAAAGTCAATCCGGCAGAGCATACAAACAACCTCTGCGGAGTCGCCCCAGTAACAAAATTAAAGTCCTACTGGACTCTGGGTCTGATGGAGACCTTATTTTCCTTCCCAAAGGAAAAGACAAGCCTTTTCCCTACCTGACTAGGCAGGTGCCAAAGTCTTGGCATACGTCAAATGGGAGCTTCCAGACAACTGGAAGAGGTAAGATCAGAGTCAAATTCTTTGAGTACTCCAATTCCAAGGAGTATCTCCTACAACCTGACATTGTGGAATACAAGGAAGATGACATGACCAAACCAGGGTTTGACCTCATTCTTGGTAGTAATACCTTGAAGGAGTTAGGAATTGTCCTAGACTTTCGGACAAAGGAAATCACAGTAGATGACATCTCACTGCCAATGAGAGACATCAACAAATTAAAGACAAGAGCTACTGTGGAAAAAGCTTGGACTATGAACAATAGCATCTACCAAGAGACATCCAAGGAACCACAGAGCACTCTGGAGGCAACAAAACGCCTCATAAAAATACTAGACGCTAAGTATGAAAAAGCGGATCTCAGGGCAATTGTCAGAGACAACTGCACTCACCTAAGTGGCCCAGAACAAGCAAGGTTACTGGAGCTCCTACAAGAGTTTGAGGAGTTATTTAGTGGGAAACTAGGTGACTGGGATTGTAAGTCGGTCTCCCTCCAGTTAAAGGAAGGAGCACAGCCATACCATGGCAGGCCTTTTCCCATACCCAAGAAGCACATAGAAATAACAAAAAGAGAGGTACAACGACTATGTGACTTAGGGGTACTCAAATGGCAAGATGATTCTGAATGGGCATCACCCACATTCATCATACCCAAGAAAGACAACACCGTGACGGGTTGTCAGCGATTTTAGGGAAGTAAATAAACGGATAGTGAGAAAACCGTTTCCTATTCCCAAAATCAGCACTGTTCTACAAGAACTTGAAGGCTTTACATATGCCACAGCCCTTGACCTAAATATGGGCTATTATACCATTAGATTGGATCCAGATGCGTCCAAAATATGCACCATTATCTTTCCATGGGGTAAGTACTCTTACCTGCGGTTACCAATGGGCTTGCATGTTCTCCGACATCTTCCAGGCTAAGATGTCTGAGCTAATGGCAACCCTTGAGTTCGTGCGAACTTATCTTGATGATTTACTATGCATCAGCAAGGGAAACCTAGAAGATCACCTTACTAAACTTAGAAGGGTCTTCATTAGGTTGCGAGACGCAGGCTTGACCGTCAATGCGCGCAAGTCGCCTTTCTGTGCCATGGAGACAGAATACCTAGGATATGTATTATCCAGAGATGGTATAAAACCACAACCAAAAAGGTACAGGCAATCCTCGCATTAACACCGCCTCAAAATGTTAAACAGCTCCGTAGGTTTCTAGGCATGGTCCAGTACTACAGAGACATTTGGGCGAGACGCAGTGAAATACTTGCACCATTAACCAACTTAGTTGGTGAATGTGGACACACCAAAATCACAAGGGCTAACAAAACCAAGAAAAAGCCGTGGCATTGGAGTGACATCCATCAGCAAGCATTCGACACTGTAAAGGCAACTATCGCCGCGATGTTACCTTGGCCTACCCTGACTATTCCCAGGGATTTGAGATTTACACAGATAGTTCCAAATTTCAATTGGGCGCTGTGATTACTCAAAACAACAGGCGCTGGCGTTCTTCAGTAGAAAACTGAGTCAGGCGCAGCAAAAATATAGCGTGACCGAACAAGAACTACTGGCCATAGTAGAAACACTAAAGGAGTTCAAAGGCATGCTTTGGGGACAACAAATTACGGTCTACACTGACCACAAAAATCTAATGCAGGATGCTCTAGGTCTGACCTCTGATCGAGTGTACCGCTGGAGATTACTCTTAGAAGAGTATGGCCCCACCATCGTGTATATCAAAGGCATCCACAACACCGTTGCGGACGCCATCTCACGACTGGACTATGGACCCGTCCCAGATGACAGGTCAACCTGGATGACTTTCGCCCAGTGTTGGTGCTACCACAACACCTCACAGCCAGAAGCATCCCTAGCATCCACCCAGGAATCCATGAACCAGGTGTTTGCTAATCGCAACGAAGAGGACTCCATCTATCCCCTCACAACCAGAGAGATAGCGGAGGCACAACAACAAGATGAAAGCCTACTAAACAAAGGCTACTCACCTCAATTAGTTGAGAATATTAAAGTACTCTGCAAGGATGGCAAAATGGTTATTCCAACAAGCCTCCAACACCGTGCGGTAGCTTGGTTTCACCACTACCTACAGCACCCGGGACTAAACGCCTCGAAGAAACTCTTCGTCTGTCGATGTATTGGAAAGGTCTAAGAACGACAGTCCAATCACATGTCAAAAAGTGTCACAGTTGCCAGGTGAACAAACGCAGGCAGATAAAATACGGGAAACTGCCGACAAAACTTGCCATCACCAACCCATGGGAGGCTCTATGTGTGGACCTGATAGGACCGTACACCCTCAAGGGCAAGGACAAGACACAACTTGACTTCATGTGCGTCACAATGATCGATCCTGCAACAAGCTGGTTCGAAATTGTAGAGTTGCCGGTATCACAGCTCCCGAAGCTTGATATTCCCACGGGTACAAAGGGGCACAAGGGCAAAGACACACATGTCCACGAGCAACAACCCTACTTTGACAAGACGTCAGCAACAGTAGGTAATTTAGTCAATAGGACCTGGTTTAGCCGTTACCCACGTAGTCAATATATTATCTACGACAATGGAAGTGAATTTAAACTTCACTTCGAGACCCTCTGTGAATCATATGGTCTAAAGCGTAAGCCAACCAGTGTCAAAAACCCACAAGCGAACGCAATACTCGAGCGGGTGCATCAAACAATCATGGCGATGCTCCGCACAGCTGAACTGGATATGGCCGACACCATCAGCGAGAGTGACATTGCTGACTTTCTCACAAATGCCGCATGGGCCGTTCGCTCTACCTATCACACAGTACTAAAGACTTCGCCAGGTGCAGCTATTTTTGGAAGGGACATGTTGTTTGACGTCCCCTACATCGCTGACTGGTCTAAAATAGGGGAATATAGACAACGGCAAACTGACCGTAACACCAGACGGGAGAATGCCTCTCGCATAGACTGGGACTACCAACCCGGTGACAAAGTACTGCTGCGTAAAGACGGTATCCTCCGCAAAACAGAGAGCCGGTATGAAAGTGATCCTTGGACTATCACGTCAGTTCATACGAATGGCACAATAAGGGTTCAACGCGGAACTAAGTCCGAGCGACTTAACATTCGGAGAGTTACACCATATTTCGACTAAACTAAACAAGACTTGTACCTTACCCCCTCTCTCCTCTCAAGACTTACGCTTTGTCATTGCTACACCATCTTTTTTTTCCTCGAGAGGTTTTCTTTTTCGTGAGCATTGACACCTTATTGCTCCATTCGTGGGGGCGAGTGACATGAGCCAAGGATACCTACTGGTACCCCTGACCCACCAGGCCCCTTTTCAGGACCCAGGGACAATGGCTCTTCCCAAACAAGGGAAGTATACAAAAACCCAACTCATACCTTCTCAGAAAGAATATATTTGAGATACATACCTATCAGGTATATACCTCAGAAACAATGAGTTAAGTTAAGCAGTTGACAGGGGTCAACTGCCCAACTGAGGAGCCTAAAAATGCAATACTTTCTCAACTAGCAAACTTGCAGTGTGAGAGCTTCTCTGTAAATATTGGACACACTGGCCTCCAATATTTTACTTGTTAATCACAGTGATTTACATGATAAACTCGAGAGGATCACCATTAGGCAATCCTCATTTGTTGACCATTTCAGTAGCTCATAAATTAAGCCTTCAGACAACTGAAACATCTTTTCTACTTCGTTTATCTACAACTACTTTTCGATTACTTCCGGCTTAGGTCACACTACAAATCCATCTGCACTTGTGTCCCTGTGTTTGAGGTACTTTGGTAGAGACAAGTAATGATATGCTATGATGTGATTGCAGATCAATTTTTGAATCAATGAGAAGTAAAAATCTCCCATAACTGAAAAGGGGCTGTTTGAGTTATGATTTGCATGTTGCATGTTGCATGTTGCATGTTATTCTCAACAAAATATATGACATTTCATGAATACCATGAACATGGTGTGTACTTCAAAACAGTCATAAAAGAGACTGTAAAATTCCCATCCCATCTGCAGAAGTCACTCCTGTTTGTTTTTAGGTGATCATCAAAGCAATAATGAAAGGTATGATAATTTGATGATTTAGTGTCAATTTTGCCAGTTCTCATGGCAATGACTTCAGTATGAAAGATAATTCTTCATTTTTTCAAAATTAAAAGGTGACGATATTTTCTCTTCATCACAGAGCCTAGCTCAAATCAGAGTGGGAGCTTGGCTTGGTTGTTTTTAACATTAACTCCTATTTCTACTCTTTTCATGTAGCAAGGCTAATGCACAGAAAGAATTCAGTGAGGACAAGGGAGCCCATTGTTAACAAGTATGACAACCCAAGTAACTTTTGATGTTGGTGGCGGTATACAAAATACCATTGTTGCAATTGTTGGTCTTGAATATGGTGAAAACGGAATGGTTGTTTGGATAATGGAGAAGGTGACCTGATCTCCTTTTTGTCTGCTTTAGTACTGGCATATTCCTGTCCAATACAATAACTGCAATATTTTTAGCTGCTGTTTTCAATTCACAAATTTGTTTGGCAGGTCTCAACTCTTGCCAAGGTCCCCTTCAGAAATGTCATACCAACTTTCAACTTAGGTATGGATAATTGAACAATTTGAAATGGCAATGAAGTGTGGTTGTTGCTCAATAACCATATCTAAATGTTGAAGAATCAGATATGACTCAAGACTGGCCACATTCCCCCAAAAGAATCCAAGTATACGAGAATGACAGTTTTGTCCCATATGATTTACATTGGTGCTGCTCATAGATACGCCATTGCCAATAGATTCAATGAACTCTTTTGTAGGTTTTCCCACAAGAAAATAAAATTGATCTCTCATCCTGTGCTTTGTAACATGGAGAGGTATCAAGGAGTGGCTTGGTGAAATGATGTTTTGGGTGTGGACAGCCTTGCCGACTTGCCTGGGAGTTTGACATGCTCAGATGCTATCATGAAGTGAGCCGTGATGTGTTGCTATTTTTTCTCATCCTTTGCCGTGCAGGAGATTGTTTCCTGCTGACTATTGTTGTTGTCACACAACTAGCCTGTTCGCTGGGTAAAGAGTAAAAATTGACAGCTAGAGGGGAGGGTGTATCTGAATGGTTGGAAGCCATATGATTGATGTATTTTTTATGCTGCAGAGGCAAAAGCCTGAGCCTTAATTTGCCTAGAACATGTTGTGTTCACAGAAAAGGATGTGAGGCTTTATGAGGTGGAGGTTTTGTCTTCATCTTAAAATGGGAGCCTCCTACAAACATGATATAACTCAAAGGCGGAATCCCACAATTTCTGAATCATGTTTCAATTTAATCCTGATGCCCCCAACATCCACAACAATTCCCATTCCTCCTCCCACTGCCTGAATTTGGAGATGCCCATATACAAGCACCCTACCACAAAAGAGGGCAGTTACCAAAAGGATGCAATAAGAAAATTGGTGTTTAACATTTTGACATGAATAAGTCATCTTATTTATTGTCATGCTTTTAATTACATGGTCCTGCCACCATTCATAGCAATTCCAATTTCTCCACCCACAGCCTGAGTTTAGAGACATTCCCAGCAATGCACTAACATTGACACACAAAGGAATTGGCCATCAAAAGGACATAGTGGGACAAAATATCCTCACGTTTTACATGATTTACTGTTCTACCATTTTTGATTTAATTGTTACAGTACCACTGATGGCACTATCCATATCGACACATACAGTTGCAGTACCATCGATGGCCGATGGCACTTCCATATCTACACATACAGAAAACTGAGTTCAGGGACGTCCTTGCAAACACCCTGATGTGACCAACTATAGATGATAGTGGTCAGCAAAAGGAAGAGGCAAGAAAAGATTCTTTCATTGTTTCATTCAACGACCGTATTTCACTTAATGGATCCCCCGCAATTCACTGCTGTGTCAATATATGACTCACAGCCTGAATTTGGACATGGCCACAACAATGCTGAAAGCAAGACAACACAAGGAAGTGTCCACCAAAAGGAGACGAGAAATACTTCTCCGAGTTTTACATGATGAACTGATCAGCTATTTTATAATTTTCCATTAAGTTGTTACAGTGCCACACATGGCATTATCCATACATCCACACATAGACTGAATTAGTCATTATCTTTGCAAATGTCCTGACAAAAATATGACAGTGGCTGGCGAAAGAAAACCTAAAAATTAGTTTTGCTTGACTAACTTTTCAGGCATTTTTTTGTTCAATTCAATTGTAAAATGTCATTCATGGCAAATTTTCATATCTCTACCAATGGCCTGAATTTTCTGATGGCCTCAGCAACACTCAGATGTCAACAACTAAGAGAAGTAGCCACAGATGGGGAAGAAGACCAAAAATGTGTTCTTTTAATTTATATGATTCTTTTGTCTGCCATTTTTATTTTTGAATTGGTCACACTGCCATCCATGGCACTGTCCATAACTCTACATGTAGGTTAAAATTGGTGAATCCCCTACAAACACCCTGACAGCAACAACAAAAGATGAGAGAGACTTGCAAAAGGAAGAGATAAGAAAATTAGTCCTCCAAAATATATACATAACTCACATGTCAAATTTGTTTATTTGTTTAGGTAAACTGCAACACTGTCATATACAAAAAGGTAATATCTTTAAATGTAGTCTCAGTTTGGAAACATCTACACAAACACTGTCTACCTTAACAGCAAAAGAGGGTAACCACCAAAAGGAGGAGGTGAGAAAGTATTCCAGTATTCCATTCACATTTTACATGAATTATATGCATCACCATTTTTATATGCTAAATTAAATTGTGAAACTTGCATCATCATCTAGCACTGTTAACATGAGTGTTGTTCACAAGCTAACTGACAATATAGCAGATTCTAGCAGTGATTATGTTTCTCATGCAAAAGAGGTAGAAAAGGAAGACCTAGAAGATAGTATGGTATGGTGACTTTGCCAGACAACATCAATAGTGTATGGTGTCATCATAAGCATGATAAGTTCTTACATTAAAATGACAACAAGAAGAAGTAGAATGCCTCCATTCTGAGAAGTCATGGTCTATTTGGTTTGGAGTGCCACCAAGGTCATCAATAATCTTTTGAAAAGAGTAGAGAATTTAAGATACCCTAAGATACCTCCAAGAGAACAGAATTTATAGCAAATCTTGCTACCATGATAGAACAGAAAATCATTGGCAATGCCCAAAGACTAGGGATCCTTCACCATTTGTCAAATGATAAGGAACAAGATGTGTATATATTTTATTCTGAAGACAAAGATGTACAAAGATGTACAAAGAGGAACTAACACTAGAGTCATTCTGTGGAAAATTCAAGAGGACCATCTGCAACAGATTCATTGTAGACACCATAGCAGCCTACTTGAGTTGCTTTGACAATAGATCTCAGTCAGATAGTGCATCAATAATACCTACACACATATCCAAGAAAATTAAGAAGCCACATAGAGCCAAGATGTGCCACCAACGTCCATCATCACCAATACCTGTAAAAATCCTCACAAAAGAAGTGGGGGAGCTGGATCTTGCAATGGCACATTTCATTAATAACATCATTGAAAGCCTAACAAAAATCCACTTGTGTGTTGGATGTGATTGATTGCCCTGATCACCTGTTGGAAGGTAGAAAGAAGGAAGCATGGTAAGTTTGCAACACAATGCTTAAAGTAAACTTGCTTGACCCTGTAATTCTGATGCACTCATGAATACATTTCTATCCCGTTGCTTTACTTGCAATTAAGGTCATAAAGTATCTGGAAACTTAGTAGATTTTGTGATATTTCATAAAAGCCAAGCACATAGCAACAAGTCTTGCAGGCACCATTTTTCCTTGTTCCGTTTGACCATGGAAATCTACCATAATTTGTCTACCGACTTATAGGACTTAGCATCACCTCACAGACATAACCCTGCTACACAAATCCTCAAAGAGTAGAATGACATTGATGTTAATTATTGTATCTGTGCAATTGGTTTTGGTTCCAGGGCCTCTCTGTGACATTCCTTGTCCCTTTCTTGCCATGTGTACTTTGTGACAAGAATGTCAGCACATTGACATATTCATTGGGTCCTGTGAGCCCATCACCACGGTAATTCCAATTCTTCTGTTATTACAGTGTCTTTGATCATTGTTTTTTTAGAGTTGGTTCTCCTTCAAGGGTGGGGTCTTAAGCATTAGAATGGATGCCTAAGTTCCAGAGCATCTACCCTGCCACATGTACGTTGATGAACTTGCTTGCCCTTCAATTGCCAACCCTGTACACCATCATGTTGCGCATTGTGTATCTATTTCATTTGTTTGGCTCCCAACTGAAGGTGGAAGCATAATCAATATTTTGTTCCCTGAGTCAATTTATTCAACAGAAATCAACACAATGGACGAATATATTTCTACCTATTGACTCTTCGTTACAGAAAAGGTCTTGCAAATAATATGATTTTACAGCCATCCTTAAAGTAAATTATTTATGGGTAGTCTAATCAAGTGTGATTTGCTGGTGTTGTTTTCATGTGGTGACTGGCGAGTGGGGTTCTTGTCAAGCATGTTGTTGCTTGGAGGCCCCGTGAAGCGGTGTCATAAGGAGTGAGGGAAGCTTGTCTTAAGGCTTGATCACTGGGTAAACATCATTACAAATCAGAAAATCCATGGTCAATGATTTTTACCTCATTTTCATACATATGACCTGGGATCTTCATATCAACCGAAACAGACCTACAAATAATTATTCCTGGTGGGAGGGGGTTCTCAGAACATAGTTTTATAATTTAGGCTTTCATTTTTTCCTATTTTATCTGTTTGAGTCTATGATCCACCACACAAAGTAATGACCCATCAAACAACATTCAGAGTAATAGTTGCATCATCATTCCAACGTACTGCAGGCACAAAAACATCATTCAGCATTAATGTAGTTTGGTATCATGTCGTGTACACAAATTCACAGTGCAAAGATAGTGTTGCATTGAATTTAACACCAAATAAATAAAGGAATCAACATCACAGCAAGATCTATTTGAGCACGCAATAGTAAAAAAGACAGACATACCAAAAAAAGTCAGGTACTCCATGTATAGGCTCGAAAAATAAAACTCATCCACGGCACATCACTTTTGACTTTGCTTAATGGACGGATTTTAGAAAATCCGGTTTTGATTGAGACTAGGTCAGCAGAATCTCACTACAGTAAGCTCCCTCTGAAACCCTACTCATGATAATTTATGAGCGCTCGCCACGGATACGGCGAGCCAGCTGAATGTCCTTCGGCATAATTGTGACACGCTTGGCGTGAATTGCGCACAAGTTCGTGTCCTCGAAAAGACCTACAAGGTACGCCTCCGCAGCCTCTTGAAGAGCAAGTACAGCAGATCCCTGGAAGCGAAGATCACTCTTGAAGTCCTGAGCAATCTCACGGACAAGGCGCTGGAAGGGAAGTTTTCGGATAAGAAGGTCCGTCGACTTCTGGTAGCGACGGATCTCTCGAAGCGCCACGGTCCCAGGGCGATAACGGTGGGGCTTTTTCACTCCTCCGGTCGCAGGGGCGGATTTGCGGGCAGCTTTGGTGGCGAGCTGCTTGCGAGGGGCTTTGCCTCCGGTCGATTTACGGGCAGTTTGTTTCGTCCTGGCCATTTTGGATGTTTTGGTGTTGTCGATAGTTTGCAGAGGTGAAACGATTATTATTTTGCGAGAGGGCTCTCGATTTAACGCGGGTGAGATCTCGGATTCTTTGTGAAGAGGGTGCGCTCTTGGAGCCAGCTTCTCAGATCTGGAAATACCAATTCCTCCATGTCTTGACCTGAAATCATTTGGCGCGCGCCAATGGTTTACACTTCGGAAAGGTAAATTAGCCCGACAGCGCTGTTTCACTGGACGTAGAAAGCAGGTCGAAAGCAGGTCGAAAGCGATCACGGCGAAATACCTCTAACGTTTTGAAGCATTTACTGAAAAAATATTCGAGAACGACCCTGTTTTCTTCACGCACCCTCCTCCAGCCTCTCACTATTGTGTACAATATCGTACTTGGCGCACGTCCGTCGACTGATCTGTCTCACATCGATTTGTCTCATAAAATCGAAGTATCGATCCCCACTACATTCCCAACCTCACCAAAATCAATCATGTCAGGCCGTGGTAAAGGAGGCAAAGGACTCGGAAAAGGCGGAGCCAAGCGCCATCGCAAAGTCCTTCGCGACAACATCCAGGGTATCACCAAGCCCGCAATCCGCCGTCTCGCACGTCGAGGTGGTGTGAAGCGTATCTCCGGGCTTATCTACGAAGAAACCCGCGGCGTCCTCAAGGTTTTCCTCGAGAATGTTATCCGTGACTCCGTCACCTACACGGAACACGCTCGGCGTAAGACTGTCACTGCCATGGATGTTGTCTATGCTTTGAAACGTCAGGGCAAGACTCTTTACGGATTCGGCGGTTAAATGCCTTGCAGCTGCTAATTAGATCAAGAAATTGCATGATTTCTGGCCAACTCTGTTGGTGTCAATCTTATCAAACTGGATTTTCTAAAATCCACCCAAGCATCAAAGACCTAGAGGTTTCCAAGATTTTCCTCTCCTTGTCTTCTCTAACATCCTCCCTGTTTGTTTTGTAAGCCCTTGCACGTTGGCTTATGGTTGGATATTATTTATATAGTTGTGGCAACAAATGTATTTTCTCATCATTCTCTAGTCGACTCATCACATCCTCCGTAATTGTAGTCAATAGACATGGCATTGGTGCTGCTAACGGAATGTCAACAGTACAATAATAATATACATTCCACTGAATCATTGGAGTTCAAATCTGTTGGCTATTAGCCTCTTTAAATCAATCTGGAGGTCAGAATGTGTTATCACATTGAATGACAATGTGTCAGTTTGTTCAAGATGAATGCTCATGATTTGTCAAAAGTAAAAGAGAATGCACAGGTTTTCAATGTTTCAAATTCAATCTCTATTCTCCTGTCTCCTTTACACTCCTCAATTTTAAAATCAGTTGAGACAACAGCTGACTTTGTAGCATAGCATCAATAACTCTATTGTTGTAATTGAGCAAACAGCGTTGTGGTGTATTCATGTGAAGTGAGAATCATAGGTTTGGGGTTGTAAGGGTGAAGATTTGTTTCCCTTTCATGCGTGTTGGCATTGCTCACCCAAATATCTGGCAATTGTGCCTTCAATTTCTCTCCTGTTCAATGTTTAACATGGTACGAGTATGGGTCAAATGGGTGATTATTTGTTTCTCCATGCAGTGGAAATATCATTTCAAGGTGATTTGTGGCGTGATGTCAAAGTTGTCTCTTGGTGTGACACCAGGGATGGTTTGTGAAATGTTTTTAGTGGCAAATGGTGTTGCTTATCTGCATTACCTTGATGCCAACTGAAACACTAGTCAGATCCGAACTAGCCATAAAATTTTGGAGAAACTCATAGAAGGAGGCTTCACGGGCATGTGCTGATGTCTCAGGATGATTCCATAAAAATTTCTCAGTGTAAGTATGAAGTTGTTATATTCAAATTTGATCTAAAAACATCTTAAGGAAAATTAATAATTCAATCTACTTATTGGCCAGAAAGCAGCTGTGCAGGGCATAAATCCCCAGGTGCAACCCAAATATCCCTCATTGCAAAAATGACCAATACTATCAGGAAAGTAGCAATGATTGGAAAGGTATAGTAGTATAATAATGTCAACATACTCTTAACGTCGAAGTACAAAAAAATATAAGTTACACTTTTGCTGGTCCTTTAACGTGAAAGTCCACTTTAGAGAGAGGATGGCAATTAGTTTTACCACTAAATGTGATATCATGTCCTCATTGGATAAATGCCAAGATGATGTTGACTTAGGCAATGGTGAAAATTGTTACAGTATCACGTACAATCTTTAGCCAAAACAGTGTGGATTCTGACAATGATGCTGAGGCTGAAGAATATTATAATCATTCAAATATGAAGACCTCTTTGAAATTTCCAAAAAGCTTTGAAGTTATACTTATACTCTACAAAGATTTCAATTCAAACAAATGAAGACAGAGCAAACTTGAATCAACACATGAACAATCCTGATGAGTTATTGCAAGTAGCAGTGCTACTACTTGTTAATCATGTTTGATTTTCCAAAAAATGAAGTATACAAAAAGTTGATATCCTTGATTGGGCCACATATCAGACAGAGAAATAGTACACATGGTGGACTGTTTGGAAGCCAACCTTTGGAGTAGCAAGAAACTCAATAATTTCTGACTACAGTACTGAAGTGTGTACTGTTTTGAAGCCAACTGATATTAGCTTGAGAGATGCCACAAAAGTTGCATTTTCCATTGTTTATTTTGTGGCAGTTGTACAAAGTATACTTAGTGATCAAATGACAAATATCAGTGACAACCTCATGAGAGGACGGAATCCAACAAGATGGAGACATGTTAGTATTCTATGAGTAAGGGGAATAATGTGTGTGCAATTATTGATCACACAAAACATCTGTTTCATCTTCAGGATGGAGATGGTACCTTTTCATACTCCTGGGAATATACAGCGCCCTCAAAATCTGCCATTTATGCCTTTCATACTCAATACAAACAAATCCCATTATGATCTTCATTGCTGTCTGTGTCTTGCACCAAGTGGTGTGAGTCTGGTTCTCTTTAATGTTGACACTGGGCAAAAGTTAGATGCTTGAAAACAATGAGCAACAATTCCTTAATTATCTGCAAGTAAGGGATTCAGCAGAAAAACCGTTGAGGTCATACAGGGATAACTATTCAGTCACACATGTTGTGGACCGAGCGGCATGTTTATTGTTGAAGAAATTCTATGAGACAGTCTAATCCAGGACATGTATCAGTGACAAGCAACACATCCTCATGGTGATTAGTGGTACAGATGTATATGATGAATAGTGTGGTCACTAAATTTCAAGAGCTACTTCCTGATTAGCAAATGTGGGCAGATACATTTGAGATTTGACTAAAGCCAACTATAGGTACAAATCCATGACATGTAATGTCATTCATCACTGTACGGGTGGTGTCAAAGAGATCTTTGAACTGTACTCTGAAATAGGGTTAGTGTCATTGATGATTCTAGGAATGACTTAAGAAAATCCAAAGCGTGAAAAATCTCTCATATAATATCAAGAACGCCTGTCATGATTTGCCGCCGACTATGCCTCCTCTAGGAATCCATAAGACATGTCAACAAGATTTACTTCATGTGATGGAAACTGGCAATGGTAATTATTCTTTTTCTCCTGACTTTGGGGGACAGTTTTTGACCCAAAGAAAGTAATGCAGCAGCGAATGGGCGAATTGACATGACTTTGGAGGCACAACAAAATTTCTCACAAGAAAAAGCAACAAAGACTTGTTGTGGATGTAAAATTGGAGTGGTTTCTTCAGTGTAACTTATTCTATCAATGAAACAGATACATATGGAAACACTGTATCATATGAACTCAAGATTTGTCAGAGATGGGTTACGGCATGAGTGAGTTAGTAGCTAGAACATTGTAGAAAGCATGTTAGTAAACCATCTATGAGTTACCGGGGATGCCTTGTTGGAGAATTTTCCTGATGGGCAATCAGTTCATCTTGGAAAAAGCATGTAATTGTAGATTGACCTTTTGCCGTCAAGTGCTGCACCTAAGGTACTGTTTTGTGGCTGTCTTTGGCGCTCACATGGATAAAACTTTGGTGATAATGCTGACTGACAATCTAACACTCTCTCTAAGCTGGAAGTTCTACGGTACTTAACGTTATGAACACAATGGGTCATACATCATCACCTTCAATAGGTCTCAAGGCTATCAAGCATACACACTTGTGATTGTTGTTTAGTGTAAAAAGAATCCATTAGATACTAATTTGAGCAAGAATGACATTACTGTTGATACTTAGAAGCTGCCTTTGGGTTGGAACGTAGAAAACTCAGTAGCAATGCATTCTGATGAAATGACATCTCCACAAGCCATTCTGATTCTTTCGCTAGTTGCAGGCATGCGGAATTCAAAGTATCCAGAGTTCTCTCCTCTAGCGGCAGTGACGGCATCCTTGATTGCAAAAAAGACACTGCAACCGAGAAAGAAAGGTGGTTCGCCCACTGCCTTGCTGCTATGCACTGCAAACGGGTTGTCCGCATTTTCGAGGAGGGATACATTGAATCTTTCGGGAACATCGTTGAAACTGTAGTATGGAAAATCAGATGAAAAGAAGTGGTGATGGTTATGGCCTAGCTGCTCTGGGGGACCCGAAGCATGAAGTAAAGGTGTTACTGAAATACGTACCAAGGTATTTTATACGTCCCCGGTCCAGTTGTGAACACCCTAGCTCTGGGGCGAATCCAAGTGTGATCATCGTCTGCATAGACAACCTCCTCGATTGTGCTCCAGCCCATGCCTTGGATAAAAGCACCTTCGATTTGACCTATGTCTATTGCTGGATTGATACTGGATCCAACATCCACTATTACGTCTGCACTGAGTGTTTTGTGATCACCAGTGAGGACATCAATTTCAACTTCGGCCAGTGCCACTCCCTGAGTGAAATAATTGAACGGATGCCCCTTCCAAGAATTTTCAGGTAAGTCAACAGGAAAATCTTCTGGACGATCTTTATTCCAGTCATAGCCACATCGATCGTTGTCAAGCGCATAGAAGCCATGTGCCGACAAGTCAACACGCTCGTAGAAGGCTTTCTTTGCCACTTCACTCAATTTCGCGTTCGGAGGGAGCTGGTCCCTAATTGGCTGTATTCTTTCCAAAATTTTGCGGCAAGCATCCAGCGTTGCCATGCCATTGAGGTCTGTCGACATACTTGCTGCGGATGGTATTGTATTTGCAACCTTATCTGTACTCGAATCGTTCACATAAACATCATCCAATGGTATTCCAAAGGCCTGTGCTGCCACCTGACACACTTTAGTATGCAACCCTTGACCCATTTCTGTTCCTCCGTGAGAAACAAGCACTGTCCCGTCTGTATACAAATGTACGAGTGCACCACCTTGGTTCATGTACTTGGCTGTAAAGGCAATGCCAAACTTGGTTGGGATGAGTGCTATTCCACGTTTTGTCCATTTATTCTTGGCGTTGAAAGCAGCAATCGCCGCACGACGCCCGGGGACATCCAAAGTATTGTAAAGTTGATCATACATTGAAGGGACGTTCCATTTTCCAGTAAAATTATCTCCGAAGCGCATGCCGAAAGGGGTGCAATCTTGTAGAGTGTACATGTTCTGCGACAGCAAAGGGACATGCAAGTTGAGGTTTGCACCAAAACGATGGTTAAGTGGATAGACATCAATACTCACATCTCTCCTCAGTTTATCGCCCGAAACATTGCATTTAATGGCGAAATGGTCCATGATGTGCTCTGTAATTACCATGCCTTGTGGACCGCCGAATCCACGAAACGCAGTGTGCGGAGGTTGAGATGTTTTGCAGGGCCTGAGAAATATGAAGAGGATGTTCTCGTAAGAACATTGTCTTAACTTGAAAAATTGAATTGAACAATAAAGACTCACGTCCCGACTGAATGGAAGTTTGGCCAGTTGTAGCAGTTGTCGACATGAAACAGGGCTCGATCCATCACCGGCCCTGTTAAGTCGAACTTGCACCCTCCATTATTGTATAGTTTGACATCCAACGCATGAAGCTTTACTGTACCATCATCGTTGACAACCGCCCCTGCTCTGTAATACGTTACAAAGGCATGCCTGCGATGCACACAAGCATGATTGAGTCGCCAATAAAACATAAAAGAATAACTACTGAGGTGACAGTGATTCCTTACCTTCCACCGGTAATACTCATATCAGTGTCACGATTTAGGGTCAGACGGACCGGTCGATTCGAGCATTTCGCTGCAACTGCGGCTGCCACAGAGCTGAACACACTGCGAGTTTCTTTACCTCCGAATCCACCGCCCATCCTCTTCATCCTGACAACCACACGAGCTAAGAGTAATTAATGATATATTAGTAACTGCAAAGAAAATATGAATACATAAGGGATGCGAATTGTCTTACCTGCAGGGGTGTTCGTAACCCTAGCACAAAAGTCTTGCGTTTTAGTTGGTGCTTGGGTGGATGCGTATATCGTCAGATTAGTCCCAGATTCAGAAGGGATGGCCAACGTGGAGTTCGGTTCGAGATCTGGACAAGGAGCACAGTTATTAATCTAAAATTAAGCAAGAAACAAACAAACAGAATCAAGTTGGGCTCTCACAGAAGTGCTCCTGCCCGCCAGATCTAATAGATCCTTCTACAACCACGAGTGGCTTCCCGTCAACTTCGGTTTGGCTGAGTATATGATACACGTCTCCTCCGCGTTTCATCTCATGACGAAAATCTGTCCAAAAACTGCCCGCTTTGATGGCATCTTCAATGCTCACGATAGCATTCCCTGCCTCCTCTTCGCCATACTCGACAACAACTGCTCGAGCACCCTTTTCCGCGATCTCTTGGCTAGCTCCAACAACAATCCCGAGCACTTGGCCTACGAACTCAACCTTTTCGCCCACAGGAAGGAATGCAACATCATCCAACAGAATGGGTCCCATGCGATTGTCCCCGCCGAGTTTCTCAATGTCTTGGTGGGTGTATGCTCCAAAGACACCTGGAATGCTCAACGCCGGAGTAATGTCAATGGATGCAAGGGGTGCGTGGCATTTCGATGCTAAAATTAGCGATCCGTGCAATAGGTTTTCTGGAGCAGGAATGTCGTCGGTGTATGCAGCTTCACCAGTGCAGTGAAGTGGCCCGGATGCATGCGTAGCAGGTTGGCCAACCGAGTCCAGCTTTGAAGGCTCCTTAGGTGACGCTAATACCTTCGCGGATTCGGCATTACTGGCAGCCAAGTGAGTTGCTTCCAATCCAGTGGCGACTTTTGGTGCTGGAAAGCTCTGTGCACCACGAATACTGGGCTTTGGGGCACTCACAAAACCCCCGATTGCACTTTCTTCATCACTGGGAATAGCTGGGACCGCAGGGAAGTTGTCTTTAGATGCTGATGCTTCCACGTCCTTCTTCAACTCTGCCGCACAATGCAAGTAGAACTTATACAAGAAACTGCACGCCAAAGTCAGCCGATATTCAGCCTGGCCTCCAGGAACATCATCGGGCATCCGAAACTCGTGCTGCAGTACCGCCCTAGCCTCTGCAAAGGTAGATTCCTCAAAGGCCTTCCCCAGCATAGCTGCCATTGTTTTATTCGCCAAAACAGTTTTAGGAGCCATCCCTCCAAAGGCGATGGCTACATCTGCAATTACCCAACTATGCTCTGAAGGGCTTAGTCGCATTCTCATTCCAGAGGTAACAATGCTGATATCATCTTCTCTACGACGTGCCTGCTTAAACGGTGCGACATACTCAAACTCGGAAACCATCGGAATATCCACTCGTTCAATCACTTCAATATCCTTTTTATCCACAGTACGATACCCGGTGAAAAAGTCCTTGACGGCAATTTTTCTCCTTTCGATGCCTCCGTCCGACACGGGTCGACTCGCCAAAACAATCTGCGCATTCATCGATGCCAACAGAGGATTCATATCCGAAATGGGAGATGCCGTGGCAAGATTCCCTCCGAGGCATGCCACATTCCTTATTTGAGTGGAGGCAAACCATCGCAGCATATCATGAATGGGTTTGGCCGTTCTCTTCTTGTGTAAAGCCGTATCATTCTGGACGTCCGTTGCGAGATTCGTGTGCAGAACGCGGTGACAAAATTGCTGGAGGGCACTCAAAGACGAACACGCTCCCACATGAAAATGACTCTCCGTCTCCAACACTTCGTAGAGCGAATGAATACTCTCCTTCGGATGAACCAACCTGTTGTAGACAGCGTGCTTGAACTTGGTCTCGATTCCCACTTCGGTATTGCCCACGACCATTTTGATCCCTCCCTTTTCCGCCGGGGCATAGTCTCGAAACAAATCGAGCAGTTCTTCCAGTGTATGGGGCTGAAGCCATGTCCCACCATTGTGAATCGACGAGTCCACCACCACGAGCGGTTTGGACAATTGTTCACGAATCTCGGTATTCTCCGTTGTCGGCAACAACTCCTTCGGAAACATATCCATCGGTTGCTTCCACCAATCACTCCCATGCTTCTCGTCCACCACCTTTCGAAACTCCACCACCTTCCTCTGCGTACAAGAATGCACCACATCCATACTCCCCACCCCCTCCCTCTCTCGAACATTACACTCCATCTCACAAACCTCCCTCTCCGGACATTCCCGACACGGCACTCCACACGGCCCCCTCACTACTCCCATCCCCTCGTCGACACACAACGATCGAGCCGCATCCCAAATAGGACGATAACCCGTACATCGACACAAATTCCCATCCAAATGCTCCTCGAGATGAGACACGCGGGACGGTCCCTCCCCATCCTCCGTGGCAAACAAACCATACATGGCCATGATTATCCCCGGCGTACAGAAACCGCATTGCGATCCATGCATATCGACCATGGCACGTTGAATGGGGTGCAAATTATCGTCCTTTTCCCTCGCACTGGCGGAAGAATGATGTACATCGAGCTTCTTCCAACTCCCCACTCCCTCCACCGTCGTGATCATTTTGCCATCGCACGCCAGAACGGGGAACAGACAGGCATTGACGCTTTGATGAAGCAGTGTGTTTCGGCGGGGGCAGTATGCACTCAGGACGACGGTGCAGGCGCCGCATCCTCCCTCGCCGCAGCCTAGTTTGGTCCCCGTGAGACCGAGGGTGGAGCGGAGGTAGGAGAGGAGGGTTTGATTGGGACGGGCTTGGGCGGCGAGGGAGGGGGGGACGGGTTGGCCGTTTATGTGGAGGAGGGGGGCGGTGCGATAGCCTGAATTGTTCGTGGGGAGTGAGTGAGTGAATGTGTGAGAGGTGTGAAATGTTGACGATGGAAGGCGGGAGAGGGAACGAAAACGCGTGTGCATTGGATGAATGGGCAATTGTCTGGCTTGTTGAGTCAAATGGAGCAGTGATCCATTGGCATGGTTCGATGAACCGGTCCGATTCCAGAGTCATTGCTAATCGTCATCCAAATTGATAACTCGAGGCATTGCCTGCTCCACTCTCGTTGAGACGAGGCGATCCATACAGCACGACCGACAAGAATTCATTGTCAAACAAAGAGAAGAACAAGTAGCCCAACGCAGAAGAATCATTATCAACAACAATGATGCAAGATGTCGTTCTTAACTACAAATGTTCCGTCACGATTCGAACCAGTAAAGAGGCAAAGCGAAAGCAAGAGATGCCAACCAATGAAGTTAGTCGGACAATATCACGTACCACGCTCGACAAACTGACGAAGGAGAGTCTTGTCTTCGTTTTCGTAGGATAGTTCCATCATGGTAATGATACTGCTGTTGTGAACATCACGATGGGATGTCGTGTCATCAAGGCGTCGATTACGATACATACACTTTTTCAACATGATGTGTCTCCCGCCGTGGTGTGGCGGTGTTTTCGAGCGGAAGTTCCGATTCTGCCATGGAATTTTGGGTATTAGATTCCTATGTAAGTAAAATAGTTTGAGGGGAAATTAAAAAATGTCTACGGTTGCAAGATTTTTTGTAACAGATAGAGACAGGATACATTTCGTAGATTTTTTTGTAACTAGCAAGACAGAATGCAATTCGTAGAAACAGAGGAAATAATAAGTTTAAAATAAATTTTGTCTATAGACATATTTGTTAGTGTGTGTGTGACAAAAAAACATATAAGTTTAACAGTAAACAAACAACAAAATAATATCCCCCCCCCCCAGTTGCGGTGAACTAAACACACAGCACACTCGGACCAAATTCTTGAAATCATGATGGTGAATCTAATTGACCATAACTTTTGGACTATTCCTACCTATGATCCGAGGAAAACAACAACCATTTTTGAGAAAAAGTTCGTTCAAATGTTATTTTAGGACAAAAATTCCAGTAAGTACCCCACACTGACGGAGTTTTTAGATATACCTAATCTGTCTGGTACAACTTTTTGTATTACTATATCTCCATCCATTTCGTACGGTGCAATAATAGCACCATAACTAGCTTTCTCTATATTAATCCTTATAGTGAAATTATTGCACCATAAGGAGGAGGATTCCTACGTGCCTCGCGTGAAAATATAAAAAGTCTCTTTTGCCCTCAAAAGGTAATTTCATTTTGGCATCATTATTTGGCTAGAAATACTTATGCCTCATTTTTGGTCTTAACACAAGAATGCTAGGCATAAGTAATACCTTAAAGAAGTTGTACGAGAAAAACACCAAAAAAGTTGGGAAAGTTGGATACGAGACAGCCAGGTGCCACACCACATCGTGATCTCTAGCATAACCGCCCATATCTTCCATGACAAACTGTAATATTCCTGTCACTATTTCCTCCGGTTCTCGGCTCCATGATGGACTTTTTCATCAAAACCTTCACCATTCTCTTCCTCTCTTCAGCACACATCTAGCGACTAGCAATATTTGAATTCAGCCGAAAGTCCTATTGGATCAGGAGTTATACCATTTTCCCTGCCACACTCGTGACATCCATGCTGATAACTCTTCATGTCACTGTTTGCTCTGGTTCTCGGCTTCATGACGGACTTTTTCATCGAAACCTTCACCATTCTCTTCCTCTCTTCATTGCGCATTTAGCAACTAGTGACATTTGAATTCAGACGTAAGTTCATATCAATCAGAAGTTATACCATTTTCCCTGCCACACTCATGACATCCATGCTGATAACTCTTCATGTCACTGTTTCCTCCGGTTCTTGGCTCCATGATGGACTTTTTCATCAAAACCTTCACCATTCTCTTCCTCTCTTCAGTGAGCATCTAGCAACTAGACATTTGAATTCAGCCGTAAGTCCTATTGGATCAGGAGTTATAACATTTTCCATGCCACACTCATGACATCCAGCTGATAACTCTTCATGTCACTGTTTCCTCCAGCTCTTGGCTCCATGATGGACTTTTTCATCGAAACCTTCACCATTCTCTTCCTCTCTTCAGTGAGCATCTAGCGACTAGTGACATTTGAATTTAGCTGTAAGTCCTATTGGATCAGGAGTTATACCATTTTCCCTGCCACACTTGTGACATCCATGCTGATAACTCTTCATGTCACTGTTTCCTCCGGTTCTCGGCTTCATGATAGACTTTTTCATCGAAACCTTCACCATTCTCTTCCTCTCTTCAGCACACATCTAGCGACTAGCAATATTTGAATTCAGCCGTAAGTCCTATTGGATCAGGAGTTATAACATTTTCCCTGCCACACTCGTGACATCCATGCTGATAACTCTTCATGTCACTGTTTCTGCCGGTTCTTGGCTCCCTGGTGGACTTTTTCATCGAAACCTTCACCATTCTCTTCCTCTCTTCAGCGTGGATCTAGCAACTAGCAACATTTGAATTCAGCCGAAAGTCCTATTGGATCAGGAGTTATACCATTTTCTCTGCCACACTCATGACATCCATGCTGATAACTCTTCATGTCACTGTTTCCTCCAGTTCTTGGCTCCATGTTGGACTTTTTCATCAAAACCTTCACCATTCTCTTCCTCACTTCATCGCGCATCTAGCAACTAGCAACATTTGAATTCAGCCTTCAGCACGCATCTAGCAACTAGGAACATTTGAATTCAGCCGTGAGTCCTATTGGATCAGGAGTTATACCATTTTCCCTGCCACACTCGTGACATCCATGCTGATAACTCTTCATGTCACTGTTTCTGCCGGTTCTTGGCTCCCTGTTGGACTTTTTCATCAAAACCTTCACCATTCTCTTCCTCTCTTCATCGCGCATCTAGCGACTAGCATCATTTGAATTCAGCCATAAGTCCTGTTGGGTCAGGAGTTATACCATTTTCTCTGCCACACTCGTGACATCCAGCTGATAACTCTTCATGTCACTGTTTGCTCTGGTTCTTGGCTTCATGATGGACTTTTTCATCGAAACCTTCACCATTCTCTTCCTCTCTTCAGCACGCATCTAGCAACTAGTGACATTTGAATTCAGCCGTAAGTCGTATTGGATCAGGAGTGATACCATTTTCCCTGCCACACTTGTGACATCCATGCTGATAACTCTTCATGTCACTGTTTGCTCCTGCTCTTGGCTTCATGATAGACTTTTTCATCGAAACCTTCACCATTCTCTTCCTCTCTTCAGCGCGCATCTAGCAACTAGCAACATTTGAATTCAGCTGTAAGTCCATTTGTATCAGGAGTTATTCCATTTTCCCTTCCACACTCGTGACATCCATGCTGATAACTCTTCGTGTCACTGTTTCTGCCAGTTCTTGGCTCCCTGGTGGACTTTTTCATCAAAACCTTCACCATTCTCTTCCTCTCTTCATTGCGCATCTAGCAACTAGCAACATTTGAATTCAGCTGTAAGTCCTATTGGATCAGGAGTTATACCATTTTCCCTGCCACACTTGTGACATCCATGCTGATAACTCTTCATGTCACTGTTTCCTCCGGTTCTCGGCTTCATGATAGACTTTTTCATCGAAACCTTCACCATTCTCTTCCTCTCTTCAGCACACATCTAGCGACTAGCAATATTTGAATTCAGCCGTAAGTCCTATTGGATCAGGAGTTATAACATTTTCCCTGCCACACTCGTGACATCCATGCTGATAACTCTTCATGTCACTGTTTCTGCCGGTTCTTGGCTCCCTGGTGGACTTTTTCATCGAAACCTTCACCATTCTCTTCCTCTCTTCAGCGTGGATCTAGCAACTAGCAACATTTGAATTCAGCCGAAAGTCCTATTGGATCAGGAGTTATACCATTTTCTCTGCCACACTCATGACATCCATGCTGATAACTCTTCATGTCACTGTTTCCTCCAGTTCTTGGCTCCATGTTGGACTTTTTCATCAAAACCTTCACCATTCTCTTCCTCACTTCATCGCGCATCTAGCAACTAGCAACATTTGAATTCAGCCTTCAGCACGCATCTAGCAACTAGGAACATTTGAATTCAGCCGTGAGTCCTATTGGATCAGGAGTTATACCATTTTCCCTGCCACACTCGTGACATCCATGCTGATAACTCTTCATGTCACTGTTTCTGCCGGTTCTTGGCTCCCTGTTGGACTTTTTCATCAAAACCTTCACCATTCTCTTCCTCTCTTCATCGCGCATCTAGCGACTAGCATCATTTGAATTCAGCCGTAAGTCCTGTTGGGTCAGGAGTTATACCATTTTCTCTGCCACACTCGTGACATCCAGCTGATAACTCTTCATGTCACTGTTTGCTCTGGTTCTTGGCTTCATGATGGACTTTTTCAACGAAACCTTCACCATTCTCTTCCTCTCTTCAGCACGCATCTAGCAACTAGTGACATTTGAATTCAGCCGTAAGTCGTATTGGATCAGGAGTTATACCATTTTCCCTGCCACACTTGTGACATCCATGCTGATAACTCTTCATGTCACTGTTTGCTCCTGCTCTTGGCTTCATGATAGACTTTTTCATCGAAACCTTCACCATTCTCTTCCTCTCTTCAGCGCGCATCTAGCAACTAGCAACATTTGAATTCAGCTGTAAGTCCATTTGTATCAGGAGTTATTCCATTTTCCCTTCCACACTCGTGACATCCATGCTGATAACTCTTCGTGTCACTGTTTCTGCCAGTTCTTGGCTCCCTGGTGGACTTTTTCATCAAAACCTTCACCATTCTCTTCCTCTCTTCATTGCGCATCTAGCAACTAGCAACATTTGAATTCAGCTGTAAGTCCTATTGGATCAGGAGTTATACCATTTTCCCTGCCACACTCATGACATCCATGCTCATAACTCTTCATGTCACTGTTTCCTCCAGTTCTTGGCTCCATGTTGGACTTTTTCATCGAAACCTTCACCGTTCTCTTCTTCTCTTCATTGCGCATCTAGCGACTAGCAACATTTGAATTCAGCCTTCAGCGCGCATCTAGCAACTAGCAACATTTGAATTCAGCCGTAAGTCCATTTGTATCAGGAGTTATAACATTTTCCCTGCCACATTCATGATATCCATGCTGATAACTCTTCATGTCACTCTTTCTGCCGGTTCTTGGCTCCCTGGTGGACTTTTTCATCAAAACCTTCACCATTCTCTTCCTCTCTTCATCGCGCATCTAGTGACTAGCATCATTTGAATTCAGCCGTAAGTCGTATTGGATCAGGAGTTATACCATTTTCCCTGCCACACTCATGACATCCATGCTGATAACTCTTCATGTCACTGTTTCCTCCAGTTCTTGGCTCCATGATGGACTTTTTCATCATAACCTTCACCATTCTCTTCCTCTCTTCAGTGAGCATCTAGCGACTAGCAACATTTGAATTCAGCTGTAAGTCCTATTCGATCAGGAGTTATACCATTTTCCCTGCCACACTTGTGACATCCATGCTGATAACTCTTCATGTCACTGTTTCCTCCGGTTCACGGCTTCATGATAGACTTTTTCATCGAAACATTCACCATTCTCTTCCTATCTTCAGCGCACATCTAGCGACTAGCAATATTTGAATTCAGCCGTAAGTCCATTTGTATCAGGAGTTATAACATTTTCCCTGCCACACTCGTGACATCCATGCTGATAACTCTTCATGTCACTGTTTCTGCCGGTTCTTGGCTCCCTGGTGGACTTTTTCATCGAAACCTTCACCATTCTCTTCCTCTCTTCAGCGCGGATCTAGCAACTAGCAACATTTGAATTCAGCCGAAAGTCCTATTGGATCAGGAGTTATACCATTTTCTCTGCCACACTCATGACATCCATGCTGATAACTCTTCATGTCACTGTTTCCTCCAGTTCTTGGCTCCATGTTGGACTTTTTCATCAAAACCTTCACCATTCTCTTCCTCACTTCATCGCGCATCTAGCAACTAGCAACATTTGAATTCAGCCTTCAGCACGCATCTAGCAACTAGCAACATTTGAATTCAGCCGTGAGTCCTATTGGATCAGGAGTTATACCATTTTCCCTGCCACACTCGTGACATCCATGCTGATAACTCTTCATGTCACTGTTTCTGCCGGTTCTTGGCTCCCTGTTGGACTTTTTCAACAAAACCTTCACCATTCTCTTCCTCTCTTCATTGTGCATCTAGCAACTAGCATCATTTGAATTCAGCCGTAAGTCCTATTGGGTCAGGAGTTATACCATTTTCTCTGCCACACTCGTGACATCCAGCTGATAACTCTTCATGTCACTGTTTGCTCTGGTTCTTGGCTTCATGATGGACTTTTTCAAAGAAACCTTCACCATTCTCTTCCTCTCTTCAGTGCGCATCTAGCGACTAGTGACATTTGAATTCAGCCGTAAGTCGTATTGGATCAGGAGTGATACCATTTTCCCTGCCACACTCGTGACATCCATGCTGATAACTCTTCATGTCACTGTTTGCTCCTGCTCTTGGCTTCATGATAGACTTTTTCATCGAAACCTTCACCATTCTCTTCCTCTCTTCAGCGCGCATCTAGCAACTAGCAACATTTGAATTCAGCTGTAAGTCCATTTGTATCAGGAGTTATAACATTTTCCCTGACACACTCGTGACATCCATGCTGATAACTCTTCGTGTCACTGTTTCTGCCAGTTCTTGGCTCCCTGGTGGACTTTTTCATCGAAACCTTCACCATTCTCTTCCTCTCTTCATTGCGCATCTAGCAACTAGCAACATTTGAATTCAGCTGTAAGTCCTATTGGATCAGGAGTTATACCATTTTCCCTGCCACACTCATGACATCCATGCTCATAACTCTTCATGTCACTATTTCCTCCAGTTCTTGGCTCCATGTTGGACTTTTTCATCGAAACCTTCACCGTTCTCTTCTTCTCTTCATCGCGCATCTAGCGACTAGCAACATTTAAATTCAGCCTTCAGCGCGCATCTAGCAACTAGCAACATTTGAATTCAGCCGTAAGTCCATTTGTATCAGGAGTTATAACATTTTCCCTGCCACATTCATGATATCCATGCTGATAACTCTTCATGTCACTCTTTCTGCCGGTTCTTGGCTCCCTGGTGGACTTTTTCATCGAAACCTTCACCATTCTCTTCCTCTCTTCATCGCGCATCTAGTGACTAGCATCATTTGAATTCAGCCGTAAGTAGTATTGGATCAGGAGTTATACCATTTTCCCGTCACACTCATGACATCCATGCTGATAACTCTTCATGTCACTGTTTCCTCCAGTTCTTGGCTCCATGATGGACTTTTTCATCGAAACCTTCACCATTCTCTTCCTCTCTTCAGTGAGCATCTAGCGACTAGCAACATTTGAATTCAGCCGTAAGTCCTATTGGATCAGGAGTTATACCATTTTCCCTGCCACACTTGTGACATCCATGCTGATAACTCTTCATGTCACTGTTTCCTCCGGTTCTCGGCTTCATGATAGACTTTTTCATCGAAACCTTCACCATTCTCTTCCTCTCTTCAGCGCACATCTAGCGACTAGCAATATTTGAATTCAGCCGGCAGTCCATTTGTATCAGGAGTTATAACATTTTCCCTGCCACACTCGTGACATCCATGCTGATAACTCTTCATGTCACTGTTTCTGCCGGTTCTTGGCTCCCTGGTGGACTTTTTCATCGAAACCTTCACCATTCTCTTCCTCTCTTCAGCGCGGATCTAGCAACTAGCAACATTTGAATTCAGCCGAAAGTCCTATTGGATCAGGAGTTATACCATTTTCTCTGCCACACTCATGACATCCATGCTGATAACTCTTCATGTCACTGTTTCCTCCAGTTCTTGGCTCCATGTTGGACTTTTTCATCAAAACCTTCACCATTCTCTTCCTCACTTCATCGCGCATCTAGCAACTAGCGACATTTGAATTCAGCCTTCAGCACGCATCTAGCAACTATCAACATTTGAATTCAGCCGTGAGTCCTATTGGATCAGGAGTTATACCATTTTCCCTGCCACACTCGTGACATCCATGCTGATAACTCTTCATGTCACTGTTTCTGCCGGTTCTTGGCTCCCTGTTGGACTTTTTCAACGAAACCTTCACCATTCTCTTCCTCTCTTCATTGCTCATCTAGCGACTAGCATCATTTGAATTCAGCCGTAAGTCCTATTGGGTCAGGAGTTATACCATTTTCTCTGCCACACTCGTGACATCCAGCTGATAACTCTTCATGTCACTGTTTCCTCCAGTTCTCGGCTCCATGATGGACTTTTTCAAAGAAACCTTCACCATTCTCTTCCTCTCTTCAGCGCGCATCTAGCGACTAGTGACATTTGAATTCAGCCGTAAGTCGTATTGGATCAGGAGTTATACCATTTTCCCTGCCACACTCGTGACATCCATGCTGATAACTCTTCATGTCACTGTTTGCTCCTGCTCTTGGCTTCATGATAGACTTTTTCATCGAAACCTTCACCATTCTCTTCCTCTCTTCAGCGCGCATCTAGCAACTAGCAACATTTGAATTCAGCTGTAAGTCCATTTGAATCAGGAGTTATACCATTTTCCCTGCCACACTCGTGACATCCATGCTGATAACTCTTCATGTCACTGTTTCTGCCAGTTCTTGGCTCCCTGAAGGACTTTTTCATCAAAACCTTTACCATTCTCTTCCTCTCTTCATCGCGCATCTAGCAACTAGCAACATTTGAATTCAGCTGTAAGTCCTATTGGATCAGGAGTTATACCATTTTCCCTGCCACACTCATGACATCCATGCTCATAACTCTTCATGTCACTGTTTCCTCCAGTTCTTGGCTCCATGTTGGACTTTTTCATCAAAACCTTCACCGTTCTCTTCTTCTCTTCATCGCGCATCTAGCAACTAGCAACATTTGAATTCAGCCTTCAGCGCGCATCTAGCAACTAGCAACATTTGAATTCAGCCGTAAGTCCATTTGTATCAGGAGTTATAACATTTTCCCTGCCACATTCATGATATCCATGCTGATAACTCTTCGTGTCACTGTTTCGGCCGGTTCTTGGCTCCCTGGTGGACTTTTTCATCAAAACCTTCACCATTCTCTTCCTCTCTTCATCGCGCATCTAGTGACTAGCATCATTTGAATTCAGCCGTAAGTCGTATTGGATCAGGAGTTATACCATTTTCCCTGCCACACTCATGACATCCATGCTGATAACTCTTCATGTCACTGTTTCCTCCAGTTCTTGGCTCCATGATGGACTTTTTCATCGAAACCTTCACCATTCTCTTCCTCTCTTCAGTGAGCATCTAGCAACTAGCAATATTTGAATTCAGCTGTAAGTCCTATTGGATCAGGAGTTATACCATTTTCCCTGCCACACTCATGACATCCAGCTGATAACTCTTCATGTCACTGTTTCCTCCGGTTCTTGGCTCCATGATAGACTTTTTCAACGAAACCTTCACCATTCTCTTCCTCTCTTCAGCACACATCTAGCGACTAGCAACATTTGAATTCAGCCGAAAGTCCTATTGGATCAGGAGTTATACCATTTTCTCTGCCATACTCATGACATCCATGCTGATAACTCTTCATGTCACTGTTTTCTCCGGTTCTCGGCTTCATGACGGACTTTTTCATCGAAACCTTCACCGTTCTCTTCCTCTCTTCATTGCGCATTTAGCAACTAGTGACATTTGAATTCAGCCGTAAGTCCATATCAATCAGAAGTTATACCATTTTCCCTGCCACACTCATGACATCCATGCTGATAACTCTTCATGTCACTGTTTCCTCCAGTTCTCGGCTCCATGATGGACTTTTTCATCGAAACCTTCACTATTCTCTTTCTCTCTTCAGTGAGCATCTAGCGACTAGCAACATTTGAATTCAGCCGTAAGTCCTATTGGATCAGAAGTTATACCATTTTCCCTGCCACACTCGTGACATCCATGCTGATAACTCTTCATGTCACTGTTTCTGCCGGTTCTCGGCTCCCTGGTGGAGTGAGGTGGTGGTAATTACTTGGTGAGTAGCTCAGGTAAGAAGAATTGTTCAGTACCTAAAAGAGAATACCAAAGATAATGCTAGAGGGGATCCAGCTGTTGCACAGTTGAGGAGGCAATGTGAGAATTTGACTTTAAATGATTTGTTCTCCACTTTGCTATGACACAATGAAATTCTTGCATCATCCCAGTACTGTCAGCACAACACCCTGACCCAGAATCTATTTGTGAATGTATCAGCTGAAGATCAACTGACAGAAGATTTCAAGAAGTTTAAGGGGGAGCACCATTGGCCAGTGAAAAGATGCAAAGTGGAAGTATTCTCAGAAAACTCAACCTAAACAAGACTATGAAAATTTTCCAGTTCATCATGTCAACACAGGAAAGTGAACGTCAATGACGTTGATCCAACACAGAATAGGAAGAAATGTGCTCTGTGTGCAAAAGGGAATATGAAGTACCGCCAGACAATTTTCATGTGTAATGTATGTGAAGTTCCACTTTGTGCTCGTCCATATGGAAAGCGAAAAAACAATGAGTCATGCTTTCAGTTGTGGCATAATGCAGAAAATTTGAAGGATGTACTTAAACAAGCTCATGACAGCATTATCAGAGCTCAGGCATCAGCGATGACAAGTTGGGAGATGACAATGATGAGTCATCAACTTATTCAGTTGATGACAGTGACTTACAGCAAGTTCCAGCATTGCCTAGGATTGAAGGGAACATAGATTCTCAGGAGGTTCCTGAATTGCCTAGGATTGAAGGGGACATAGTGACTCAGCAGGCTTCTGATCTGACTAGGATTGAAGGAGTATGATAACGGTAGAGACAGGATAGTTATTGTGAAATGTAGTATTGAAGGGCTGTGAGAAGAATGTGATAGTTATTATGTTTTATTTGTTTATCAGGAAGAGTGCAAGTTAAATATCCACACAATTTTTTTGTTTTAAAAGTAAATTCCAAAATGTGTGCTTTCTCAGCATTGTATGAAGGAATTGGTTCACAACAAACAGTGAAACGTTTGCACCGTAAGAAAAATCAGGAATTTGACCAAAGTGTGCGGTGCAAATATTGCACCGTAGCTGGGGGTGGGGATATATGCCTAACATTCTCGTGTTAATTGGCCAAAAATTAGGCTTATTTATTTCTACCAAACAATGATGGCAAGACCAGATTACCTCTGATGGGCAAATATGTCTTTTTGAATCTCTATGGAGGCTATGTAGGAATCATCCAGTTATGGTGCACTAGGTGCTCTATATAAGGATTATGATGGGGAACTCTTGTTATGATGGTTGGGGTTATGATGAGCCACCTGTTGCTCCATTTGTGGAGATGACAGGCCACGGATCCCACTGGCCTGGATCAGATGATCGGGCCCGGGAATCAAACCTGAGACCTGCAAAAAGATCGTGCTGCATGGTCTAGGGTTTAAACCCTGGACCTACAAACTAATTCAATCACAAACACATCATGTAGAACATGTTTGCTACTGCCACGTGGAATGTGTCCACAGACAACAGCCAGACGAATCAAAAGCAGATGACGTCTAGACCGTTCCAAAGAGGATGCATCAGTTGAAGATAAGATGTGTTCTGCGCAGATCATTACTAGCAGCCAGTGCAAGATTTTTTGAAGCAAGCTAGACAGAATGAAATTTGTAGATGCAGAGGAAGTCATAGGCTTAAAATAACATGACTTGTCTTGCTTAGTTGTAAATGGGTGCATGCGCATTGCACCAGAAGTGCCTATTTTCGAAATATGATATAATTTTCAAGGGTAAACATATATCAAAACATGATGACTACCCATGTATATGAACCTGAAGAATTCATTATTTACAGGTAAGTGTGTTGTAGGTTACTGTGGAGGTACCTCTTATGGTGAAAAGTGAAACAACTGTCTCACTGGTGAAGCAGACAGCGAAGGAGGAGGAGGAGAGGGGGGGGGAGGAGGAGGAGGAGGAGGAGAAAAGGGACTCGGTTTCCAAAGCTCCTAAGATTTTGAAGAAATCTTGATTTCGACCAAGGAAGGTATGGTGAACAGTAATTGCAGTTTGCTGCTTTTATATGGCCATATCACTCTAAGAAGAATTTGCTGATTGAGAAATATTTAGCCGAAACAATATGAGGGCCTAATTAATATTTTCAATCAATGATTATTTGAGAATCATTGTGTTTGCTCCATTTGTAAGATGCCTTGGTTGGGATGCTAGGCTGTAAAAAATTTCTTGTTTTCATTGTGGCAAACAGTGTGTGCAGCTCACAAAAGCGGAGAGAGCATGGTCTATATTGTTACCGCAGTAAGGGTTGGCGTTATAAGATGCTACATGTTTCAAAGCCAAACACTGAAAAAACTATAACCTAAAAAAATTGTCACGATGCCTGTCATACAATTGAAACCAAAACACATCAAACTTAGCAAAAAACATCAAAGCAGGGTAGGGCAAATTGAGAGGTTTGTGTGTAGGAGAAAATTTTGTCAAGAATGACAGGGAGTAGGAAAAACAAAAAAGGAAACAGTTAGGTGTCGATCAGAAACTATATCAACATCAAATGCGCCATTGTGAATTTGTACATATCTACAGTGCTGTTGAAAGATTGAAACGTCATGAGATACTGAATTCTCACCAATTTAAAACTGTCTTAAAGCACTCAATTATAAACTTACCATCATTTTCATTACATCATTCAGGCCACAAAAATAATGATGATATAAAATTGAAGTGGCATTATTCCAACTAAGCCCCATGACTACAGCATTATGCGGTAACAAAAGGTGTGTCTAAATAAGAATGCTAATACACTCTATTGCTCAAACCAATTTTACTGCTTCCTTCCTGAAGTCATTATGACTTTATTTAAAATGAACACTTCTTTAAATTGTCTCCGTGTAAATGACTCAGGACTGCATGGTCATTTGGATAGCATCCTTTCCCATGGAGGAGAAAAGTCATGGGGTAATTGAAGAGGGCTGGCTAGCACAAGACAGGTGTGCCATTCTATTGGAAATTTGTATGCTATCTGCTTATTTTGAAAGGTCTTGAAAGGGAAAAATGATGGACCACCAGAATAAAAATATCAACTCCCAATCTTAACCAGTTTGAAGCAAAAAATAAAAACTTTCTCTTTCCAATACTATGGTCTGACTCACCGCTAAAGTGCTAGTGTATGAAGCACCCTAGTATGTTTTACACCATAAGACTTTGAATGTTTTTTCTAAATTTGACTTGAGTCTTCTTTGGAATTAATATGAGTAACCAGATGCCTTTTCAAAATGCTTAAGGAATCCAGGTTCCATCTGCTGACACAGAAAGGCACCCAAAATGACAGGAATTCCCAGAAAAGGAATTCATAGAAACTGTACCACTTGGTGGCAAGGCATTCTCATTGCATGTATCATGGAGTGCCTGATTGATTTGAAACCATCCTTTGCACCAGAATGCATCTGGGGGTCCAGCTTGCAGATGCATTCTTGTGCAAAGGATGGTTTCCCAAGTTCTTTTGGTCGACAGCTCATGCTTGCATCTCTGAATTGGTATTTTTACAGGAAAACGGACTTCTCCAAAGTCTTAAAATTGATATCAATCTATGTAGTGGCTATAACGGCATTACTTTGTAGCTGAAAAAATGTTTACCAGTGGCATACCGGAAGTGCACAGGTGAGCTAGCTGAAGTGCACGGGAGGATAACAGGAAGTGTAACCGAGGGTTACCAGATACTATCGGAAGGTAACTGAGGTGTACCAGAGGGTTAACGGAGTGTGCAGGAGGGCTACGGGGTCTGATATATACTTGTAGACTACCGTATAGTGTAAGATTGGGCGGACTATCTCTACTGGTATACTTCAAATACTTCATCCTAATAAATTCTGCCAATTGATCTTGGCTACACAGCGGTGAGGAGCAGAAGGGCTAACTCAGTCTGTTGTCTGAGTTTTGATCATTCCCATGGTAGGCCTACAATTACTTAGTTGAGAAAAAATGGTATGTGGTGAGTAAATCTTGGTAGAAAAGGTTGAGTTCATCGGAACTCACCCTGAAATTATACCTGCTGCTGCCAATTTTGGTTGGCTAGATGACGGTACCAGGAGGGTAGACTAACTCAGTCTGTGGGCTGAATTTTGGCCATTTTTCCAGTAGGACTTTATATATATTGAATTGAAAAAATTGATGTCTGGTGAGTATAATAATGAAAAAAGTGCAAGTTCATCATAACTCACCTTTAAAATTGACATGCTGCTGCCAATTGTTCTTGGCTACACGGCAGTACCAAGCCGGAGGGCTAACTCAGTCTGCGGGCTGAGTTTCAGCCATTCCCATGGTGCGCCTGTAAATATTTAATTGAAAAAAATGATGTATGGTGAGTAATGGTAGAAAAGGTTGAGTTCATCAGAACTCACATTAAAACTTGAGCTGCTGCTGGCAATTGTTGTTGGCTACACAGCGGTGCCAGGCAGGATCCCAAACTCAGTCTGTGGACTGAGTTTTGACCATTTCCATGATGGACTTGTTGGGTATCAATGCAATTGAAAAAATGGAAGATATGGGATAGAAGTGAGAGTGCAACCCCCTGTCTGAAAGCCCCTTAGTCAGACCTTGGGTGTGAGATAGATACTAACATCAATAGTACAAATGAATTTTGTAAGGGTAGTCATGTTGAGCTCATGTTCGAGTGTACTTACATGTTAAGTAGACTAAGGTGTATGTTATAAGTCGTGTGCACACTAATTCACACATTGATATTGCCAGAAATTTGTTGCCATTTCTTTATTTTCATCAAAGTTGATACATATAATTTCTACTTAGAGAAGGATAACTTTAAAAAAGGCGCTAACTTTTCTTACACAATGTTTTCCGTTAACTAATCGAAGTTTGTTGTATGTTGCATTGTGTTGTATTTTTAGTTGTCGGGTACGTCCAAATTTAAAGTTGTTGCTAAGTTTAATTTAACGTTGTTGGGTAGCTCCAAACTTATGGTGCGCTCCAAACTTTTGCAATTAAATTAGGCATTTTCTCCCGTGATTTTGCATTCTGTAAATTTTACCGAATTTGGCCTGTGTGAGAATAGGACCTTTGCATATTGCTTTTGTGGTGTAAGTGTGTGTTTGTGTAATGTACAAAGAAATGAATTTTCCGATGCGCAAGCATCCTGTTCACACAATCGTCTCTTTTATGAAAACCACCATGGCAATTTTGCCATTGCCACAGTCAATGCACCCCATCTCCGCCCACAGACAGAATCTAGAGCCGCAGTCACCACCACTCTGCTGCAAACAAGACAGACAAGCCGAGGAATGTGGACGCGAGGTATGAGTGACATTTATTTTTAATTTTTTCATTTGTTTGAAAGGCTAACATTTTCAATTAAATAATTACGCAGCATTTGTGCCACGGGCATTATCAGTGCCCCAAGAGTCAAGCTGGAGACGTTGCAAACATGGTCATCCTTTTATTAGAAGGAAAAATGATGGGGACACAGGCGCATCATAAGAAAACAGCCTGCACTGTCTTTTTTGCTTCTGCACTGACTGTGTATTTTTGCTTCTGCACTGACCATGCAATTGCTAACATCTTATCCCTCAGACTGACTGGAGACTGGCTGCTGCCACCTTGCTTGGACGCCCACTGCTAACATTGAAAAAATGAGGGGGAGGAAAGCGCAACATGAGAAATCATGATGTTTTTGTTTTTGTTTCATTTCTTCCTCTAATTTTTGTTTAACAAAATTCTTACGCAACACCCATGCCACTGTTGAAAGTTCAGTCCGCAGACTGACTCCGGAGACATGACCACTGTCAGCCCACTGCAAACAATGAAAAGGAACAGGGGGAGGTAAGAGCAAGAGGATCCCTTGAAGCAATTTCATATTACTTTTTTCGTTTCACTCAGCTCAGCCCACAGACCGAAGCTGGAGATGGCACCACTGGCTGCCATCTCTCACATATCACCCTGCACACAACAACATCAATATAGACAGCTGGGACCAGGGGAAAAAGGTGAAAAAATGATTAATTTTTTATTTTTACATTGATTTTTACAGCAGCTCACAAATCATTCCTTTCAAGTAAAAAGCTGTCCCCTCCCTGCATCACATACATTTGACTTGACTTGTTAAGTAAAATTAAGTCAATAAACCAAGTTAACATGATATTGATTTTATCGTAATATAATATTAGCACTTGATTTTTCTATGAGTAAAGTACTGACGTGACGAAAGTGGTCATTGCTGATGAATGTCAGTGGTGACCAATAAAGTCTGCATGTTGTAACGTACACAAACCAAAAGTAGCAACACATGATAGGGACAAGTGTTGACACATTTGTTTTGTTTGTATTTACTTCTAGACAGTGTTGGGAAATACTTACACAGAAGTAACTAAACATACAGCACTGTGACATTCCCTGATACTTTCCTAACACTTTTTTGTTACGATACTTTTGATAAAGTACATAGTTCTACACACACCCAGATGGAGTTTTGTGCTCTCAGACACCCCTACAACTGCTGCTGGTTCAAGCACCTGTGTTGTAGATATGGTACGGCATTGTATCATACTCTATACTCTTGGCAATATTATATGTAAGTATGGTACTGGTCAAGATTATGAAGACCCCTGAGAGGTCGCTCAAGAGTGAGGTACGGCAATACAAATGAATAAGCACCAATTATGTAGCCCAAAATTCAGCCCCGTTGTGTTATTCTTGTGTTCTCATTTTTGGCACATATGCTATTATGACCATTTTATGAATGCAACTATAACTCTATTTCGGTTTACAATTTTGTGGTCACTTTTGATCTCAATTGGTCACAACAATGTTACACCTTCTGTTAGAAATTAATAAATTCTACATTGGCACTAATGAAGATTCCATGACCTTGAACCAACAGACAATATAAAAGTGGCTTGCAAAAATTAGCTAGGATAAGAACACATTTATTGTTTTATAATGACCAAAGGTATTGAGCAAGACTGACCATTGTCCTTCACTCAAACTTTGCTTTGTCCTCTGGTGTTTTGAGTACAAAGTACCATGGCAGTTAGCAATAAATTAATAAATAGATTGTTAAGATGTATTTGATTACACTAAGACATGTCAGCAAGCCATGACCTGCTAAAAACTGAACCGCTCTCAATGCATTTGTTGGTACTTTGACTTGTAAGCACTGTCTGACCACCATTGTAGATTTACTCAAAACATATTTGCTCTTGTTCTTTGTGATGCTAATCAGCCCAAAAGTCAGTGTTGGCAAACACAAAACAGTCTCCTAAGTCAATGCAACCATTGCTCAAAATTATTTGAAACCTCGACATGGGCTGCATGAGCAATTAGTTCTGTGTTGTAAGTCTATGAAGATGACAATGTTTTGGATCAAGATTTTTCAGATAGTATCTCATGAGTCATGAGGTTATCACCAAAGACAAAGAACTTTACTGCTGATAGAAACCATTACTGCTATAACTTTGAGACCACAATATCATCTTTGTCCCAATGTTTAATTCAGGTGTGACTCAGAGTAGACCCTAACTTGACAACAGATAAAGAAACCCTCCAAAACTTACCCTTGTCAAAGTATTGCCTTCCAAACTCTATACAACTCAAATGAGAAGCTTACTTAGTAAGAGACTCAATAATTAAGAGATTTTTGATATAGTGTGGTACAAAAAATTGATACATTTGAATACTTACAACAGTGCTACTTGTATTTGTTCTCCCAAAGTTATCATCCCATCTATGCTATGCTGCTCTCACTTTCCCTAAAACAAACTATGCCCTCAATGGACCACGAGCATCAACTCAGTCACTAATCATTTTCTCAAGATCAGATCCATTTTCAACTGGATTAGTATCATTTGCCTCTTGCCTCTTCTGATTTTCTTCATTGTGGTTGTATATACATAATTGACACTTCCAACGTGTTTGTTAAACAGCATCTGATCTACTTGACATGCTCACTGTAATACTTTAGCCTAACAATTCCTTCTTCAGAAGTATTTGGATGTGACCAACACGTTTCTTCTTGATAGCACTTCTCATCAAAGTCTTTGCATACAGTCTTGAGATCATATCAAAATAAATGATTGGGTACTGAAATCAAACATCCCTTCACCGTGGGTAAGACCATCATGCATCCAAGAGGCCTTTGACATTGTTTTTTGACATATAGATGCCATTCATACTCTTCGTTCCCCTCTCTTTAGTATTGAATGAACACTGTTACATTTCTTTGTGATTCTCTGTACTATTGCTTTTTATTTGACCAAAACATTTCAGGAGCCTCTCAAGCATTCTTTGATATCTTTGGTATGATATTTTTGAGCTTCTGAGTTTTATTAGCATAATTTGGGGTTCTTGGCCCTAATAGAAGCCACAATAAGATAAAGGCAGCAAGAGTTGTTTATGTAGCATCATTAGATTCCAAAGGAGTTGGATAAACTTTCTCTCTTTTGAATCAACATTGTGGGCTGCTGCTATGCCACCACTGGTGACTGTATCCTTAAGAGCCTTTTCAGAGCTTCAAGGGGCCAAAGCCAAGATACGATAATCTGAGCATGTGGTAAAAGGTATGGATGATAATTCAATACATTTATGTATGAGTTTATGAGGTTTCTTGTATAATGAAGCCAGATGTGTGCTTTTAACAGCAAATCATAACATTTTGATTGAATTCAACCAAACATGTGAAATTGTATTGAATATTATGTGAAAGGACCAAGGAAGATTACATTATTTCCAACCTATTGCACAAAACCACCTGGTATACACAATGTGCAATGCTTCTACTGATATAGGAGGTGTCATCAACAATGCAACTGCTGAAAAATGGTAGATTCAGAAAAAAGTGCAAAAATAGATGCCATGTTATGCAGATATCATTGCACATCAAGCTTTTATGACATCATAATTGCTGTCATCATATTTGGCAGGGTGCCTTAATGGGGGAAGTTACATGGAACCCCATGACTTCATCAGACGAAACAACTACTTTCATCAGAGTAAGTATTACTGTCAGTTAAGGTGTCCCTGAGGTGCCAACCTGACACCATTTTCAAGAAAAGGTATCTACTAGATTTAAACACAAATTCAAATCTTACTAGGCCAATACACATTTCGTCAGACAAAATGACCAAAAAAGTCTTAGAGAAAAAAAGAACTCACATGCTTGCACTAATAAATTTGGTTCTGTATGACAAAACCACACCCTTGCAAATGACAAAAGAAGGAAACATACCCTGATCCATAGGTTCTGTTCTTGTGATCTATGCAGCAAAGCCTTAGCACAGCTGACACCCACTGATTTTTTTAATATGTCATTAACAAACATGATTTCGTAAGTTGAGTTTGAAACAAACTCCTGTCCAATTGGAAACAAAATGGGATACCTTTTATCTTATATTCACGTCTGTATTTGAAGATACCCCAGATACGTTTTGTCAGACAAAACACCTTACTCATTTAGTTTTATCTGACAAAGTGACAGGGTTCCATATGACTAATACACTCGGAAAAGTTAAATTCATCAAAATATTACCAAGCTTCAAGTCAGGCAATCAATTGGAGAATGAAAGTTCTTTGGGTTAAAGTTAAGTTATCCGCGCCACAATGTTGAACAAGTTTAAGTTCAATCTTTTCCTTTGCAATAAAATGTTAAGTTTAAGTTCTTTCCTTTTTAAGAAGATTGATGACAAGGTAAAACGATCTTCTTGCAGTAATACTTTGAAAGTTAGCTAACCTTTTCTATCTATGAAATAACACACGTTCTCCTATGTTAACATCTTGGAGTCTTGTAAAAACGGCGATGGAATTTTTCATGCCTTACAGACAAATTTACTGGTTTGATGGTGCAAAGAGTGGAGTTTTGTGACACAAATAATAAAGAATTGCTTTATCCAACAAACTGTATACTATTCTGTTTTATTTCACACATTGCTTCACTTTCTCAATTGCTTTATCAATGCATTAGTTTTCAGTTTTCAGGGAAGCCATGTATATATTTTGAGAGCTGCAATAATTATTATACTAGCATGGGAAATTTCTGCTTTTGGTTGCCATATTTAGCACATTCCATCATGAAGGAGGCCTTTTCTGGATACTTTATGTCAGTGATCACTTCTGGAAATTCACCAGATGAGATCTGAATGATGATGTTGTTCAAATATCTGTGAATAAGAATACCAACATCCTTAAGGGACAGAAATAGGGTTAGCCCAATCAGTAACCTGACTGCAAGAATCACTTGCAAGGGCACCAATAATCGATGAATTCTCTAATAATTTGATAATCCTAATGAAATTGAACTGATTTTAAGGGGGTTCCATGACTTTTTCAGATGAAACAAACTACTCTTGTCAGACGAATCATTTTTGTCAGTTAGGTGTCAGTTAGGTGTCCAACTGACACCATTTTCAAGAAAAGGTATCAACTAGATTTAAAAGCAAATTCAAATTTTATGAGGCGAAAACACATTTCGTCATACGAAATCACCAAAAAGTCTAAGAAATAAAAAAGAATTCACATCCTTATACTGTCATTTGATGTTTCGTTAGACGAAACCATGCAATTACAATGTGGCAAAAGCAGGAACGGATCCCCCGACCAGAGGTCCATGACAACCTATACTGCATAGCCTAAGCAAAGCTGAACAATTATTGATATTTTACACATGTAGATACTAAATGTTAATTCGTAAGTTTAGTTAAAGCAATCTCCGGTTGGGAGATACTTTGTCTTATATTCACATCTATATTTGAACATATCCCCAATCCGTTTCGTCAGACAAAACAACTAACTAATTTGGTTTTGTCTGACAAGTCACGGGGTTCCATATAACTGCCCCCAGGACAAGAACTACAAATCATTAATAGTTAGGAAATTTACATCTGCACAAGTAATCAGCAAATATCCAAATTTCACCTTATCCTCTATGAATATTGTCATACCCACTTGAAGTTATGTATTCCTCTGACAAACTTTTATTTCATAACTAACTGAGCCTGCTCATTCATTATGTATTTGTTGTAGCTGCGTCGAAATTTTCTATGCATAACAGCAACTCGCAAAATGGAATGCTAAATACAAGACTGTTCTACTCTGATGTTGCAGGCATTGTGGCAGCATAGAGAACACAACCCAATGAAGATATTGAAGTGCAAGCTGGGTTTAAGGAGTAATACACTGAGAACCCTGGCAAATGATAATTGAATTTCAAGGGAATCATGATGCTACTTGACTACCAGTTCAAGATGAATTATGTCATGACCCATTTTGTAACAAAAATCAATTCCCGCATATTTCTGTCACTGATCATAACATTTCACATGACGTCTGGATAATGATTTTGCAGAAAATAAAAATTGGTATTGCAAAGATCATTTTGATATATGATATGGCGGGTCTACAATGTCATGTTCCCCTCCAAAAATGCATAAGAAGTCAGCTGGCCACAAAAAGATACATCAATTGCCTGATGCAACTCTGTTACATGGGCAATATTTTTTTCGGCCCCATGAATAATCGCAACACACGAATCCCAAGTTATGCTCAAGATGCCTGGGCCTGACACTGAGTGGAAAGGCCTCGTGACAAAGGGTGTTATAGTAAAGCAGGACCACCAAAGTCTTAGCATCCTGGCAGCAATGAGAGTGGTTAATTTTATGGATGAGGATACTGAAGGGAGAAGTCTGACACTCAATTTGTCCATTCACCAAGCAAATGAAGAACTACCTTCAATGGTGCTACTTCATAATTGAGGAGTATGGGGCCAGATGGGATAGGCAAGCCGATGACCAAATAGACCAATGGAGGCAGGTGAGTGACATAGGCCAAGAATCTGGAGCTTCCAGGTGGAACTCCATAAGTCTCCTTCACATTGTTTGATACAGAGGAAGGACTCAAAAGTCATAAGATATGAGTTTCTCAGAAACCATATCCAAATAAGATTTTCTTTCTTAAGACTCACCATACACAATGTAGGTGCTTTCTTAAGTTGAATATCCAATAGAAGTTTCCTTCTCAGGAACCTACCCATGGGACAGTTCCTCTGGGCAGTTGAATATGGGTCAGTCATGGAACTGCCACAAATCAATGCCAATCTCTCCCATGATCATTTGTGTTTTGTTTGTGCATGAGATAACTAGTATCTCATGCATCACTTATACAGTAGTTCTAAGCTCATAAAAACAAAGTCAGCAAAGCCTACATCAAGATGTTTTAAATACTTTCTGGCTTAGGTCAGTGAGAAGGAATAAGCCATGGTGTCATCCAAATCAAATCTAGCTATGTGACTGTTTGCTATTCTTTGGTCACAATCAAAAATGTATTCCAATGGATGGTTGATGACTGTCCTTTGCTTGACAGAAATCGTAAAGTTTCACAGAAGATAAGATAAATGAAGAAAACTGTACAAAAGAAAATGAATTCTTGTGTAAAAGAAAAAAATGAATAATTACGGACTGATTATACCACAATCAATAGACTTCTTATATGAAACAACTATTGAAATTGAATTCAACAAAGAACTGAATGTTTCATATCTCCATTGCACTGGCAACAAGCCTGACAAAACTCAGCCACTGTTGACAGGATGTCCGACCCATCCAATTGTCTTGCAATTTTTCTATGTTACAAACAATTTAAAAATTTTATTGCTAAGAGATCAAAGAAAGAGGGAAGTGAATTGGAGGGTATTTGGAGAGAATGGAGGAGGAGGAGGAGGAGTCACAGGAGGTAAATCTTTCTGTCATTGCAAATTTCATACGGCAAACCCCAGCGCAGCTCGGGATGAACAGCCATGCTCAGAACAATTTAAATAGTGAAGCGTTGCCATGAGGAATTAGTCGATGCCAAATGAGTAGATAATCAAATTGGCACTATAAGGCGTTTACATTCATGAAATCCTTATCCTGCTTTTCACTATGCTGTGCTGATTTTTTGGAGCCAATATCAAGATATCCCTGACCACTCTAATCAAAGCAGTTGTACTGTAGGGAGGATGTCACTATGAGGTGGTCACTAGGGTTAGTGGGATCAATTCCTCATGGAGCTAGTAATTGTGGTTCATTCAGCTTTCTACTGACAGCAAGTGGAAGCAATATAATTCAAGTTAAACTGGAACCCCAGTGGAATTACTGACGTGACACATCCTGGTATTCTTTACAATAATTTAACGCAGACTGAAATTACCCCATAGACTCATCCGACTACTCAAGCCTTGCAAGCAGTTACATCCCACCACATCCTTTCTGAACAGCACTTGCTCTGAGTGTCATACTTGATATCCCAGCTGTTGGCCAAACCTCCGCAGGGAGAAGCTCCAACACAATCCTGAACACACTTGTTGGAGCTCCAGCTCATGTACCATTTGGAAGTTGCAGAGGAAGCTGCAGCTCCTGTGCAACTAGCAAGGTTGTAAGAATAATTCTTCTTGCAGCAAGAATCAAGGGTGCTGTGCATCCACAGAGTGGGGTTGGCAGCCATGTAATCAGGTTCGTTGCCATCATTGAGGCAGCCTTCATTGGCTCCGGTCCAGTCAGGATAGTACAAACCGGAACCCGGAGAAGGGGCTGGAGCCGTTCCACCATTCATGCACTCACTCATCTTCCAACCGTAGTTCTTGGTGCAGCAAGAAGAGAGAGTGTCGTGCAACCACATGGTGGGATTTTGGGCCATGTAGGTGGGGGCAGCGCCGTCATTCTTGCAGGTATCATCACCCAACCAGTCCGGGTAATACTTGTTGCCACTAGATGCCGAACTTGTCCCCATGCACTCCACCAAATCCCACGAATAGTGTTCTTTGCAGCAATCCGCCTTGGTGCTGAAGAGGTACTGAACATTATTTTGAGTCATGTAGAGAGGCTCGTTACCATCGCGAACGCACCCAGTGTTCGTTCCTTCCCAATCGGGATACCACAAGGCACGAGCACAGGTATCATCAAGCTTACCCATGCAACCGTCGTAGTTCCACGCAAAATGAGTCGAGCAGCACTTGTCGAGAGTGGAATGCAGGTAGACACCGGGATTCGATGCCATGTAGGCGGGTTCGTTTCCGTCGTTCAAGCATCCTTGGTTGAAACCCTCGCCGGACCAGTCGGGGTAGAAAAGGTGAACAGACGGGGCGGGAGTAGGGGACTGCGAGGGCTGTGCGGGTTGGTTGAAAATGGATTGGCTGGTTAGTTTTGCGATCAGATTCATAGGAAAGGGGTAACATATCGAAACTCACCGTACAACTGGGCATGCTGGAGGGCTCGGACGAGGGCTGCGCGCTAGGAGATTCAGATGGCTGGGAGGATGGTTGCTGGCTCGGTTCGGACGAGGGCTGCGAGGATGGTTGCTGGCTTGGCTCGGACGAGGGCTGCGAGCTAGGCGATTCAGAAGGCTGCGACGATGGTTGCTGGCTCGGCTCAGACGATGGTTGCTGGCTCGGCTCAGACGAAGGCTGGCGGCTGGGCTTCGACGACGGCTCGCTGCTTGGTTGGGAGGATGGTTGGCTGCTTGGCGAGGCGGAAGGCTTTCTGCTTGGGCTAGTAGTCGGACTTTTGGACGGACTCTTGGTTGGACTGGTAGATGGGGCTTTACTAGGTGACGTGCTGGGAGGATTGGTGCCGGGTACACCATCAACCCCACCTGCAAAGAAGACCGCAGCGAAGAGCGAATACTTCAAGTACATGTTGGACGACTTAGATTCGACACGTAGTTTGTAGGGATTAGAATGCTCGCGCTGCGAATGTTTATTATTTATGTGCGTGTGCAACAAGACGCAACAAAAAAAATTTATGACAAACCCTGTCCTGCTTGAGCTCTGCTGGAGATCGACCATGCTATCCAAAGCAATTTGGAAAAGAAGGATCTCAAAAGGTGCAGCAAGACAACCAGCAAAATCCGTGAATGAAGGGGCTGAAGTGAGTGTCTTAAAATGACATCTTGAAACGGAGAAGCGCTGTTACGCCTTGTCCTCAAATGTGAAAGAGACTTGTGGGCAATATATTTTCTGCTTAACAAAACTCGAGTACTGAGACTCAATTATCTCGAATGAACTCGATGAAGGTCATCATTCAACAAGACGAGGGACCAGGTCGGTTTGTCACTGGTCTTTTTGGTGGCCACTGTACCTTCGCAATCGACGTGATGTTGGTGAATCTCTTTTGTGAGTAAAAATTGTCATCCCTTCGAAAAACTCAGACGTTATCAATGCGATCTACTGACTATTTCACGGAAAATTTAACCCTCCTTAAGATAAGCAAAATGACTTCATTGGTAAGACAGATATCTTTTTGACCAGCCTCCAGCAGTACTCCGACTTCAATTTGGTTGGAATTTTCTCTCTCCTAATGAGTCACGAACAAATTTCAAACTCGCAAATTTTCTATCTCCTGATGTCAGAAAAATAAACACCCAAGCGTTTTTCAAAAGTTTGGGATCAATCTAGGTTATTTCAAGATTTACATATCGGTGAAACCTTTTTGGTTGATTGCTTTTTTTCATGAGAGTCATCGGAAAGGGCCGAAAGGGGCTTAGCATGAGAGAAGTATGTGGAGGTGGAATCATGATACCATGATGACCATGGGCCAGAATTCGGCTTCTCAGGGGCCCATCCTTATCATATCGACATGAATGTGAACGTGATCTTTTTTTCTGTGTACATCATGTTTGTCTGTACAAGTCAGAATTGAGTTTGAACTCTTGACTGGACTTTGAACCATTAAGGCGGTCATATACTATTCCTACATGAAATTGTACATGTTTTGACAAAAAAAATCTTTGGTGCGAAGTGTCAGATAGTCTGTCCATGGCTTAGGTGCTGTATGAGCGCTCCCAGTTTTGAAACCTCACAGCTCCCATGTTTCTCGCTTTTTGAAAAAAGGGAGCTTTTTTGTATTAGCGCTCCAGTGCATCACGGCGCCACTGCTCCCATATTTTTTAAGGGACGTGGCGCGCCGAGCATTTTCCTTCCTCCGAACGGCAAAATATGCCATTTTCCTTCCTCCGAACGGCGAAATATGCGATGATGTGACATATGAGTGGTGATGGGTGCGAGATGATGGGACGGATGAGTGGTGTTGGGTCAAAAATAAGCTCCCCATATGCGAGGTGACGGACGGACGAGTGGTGATGGCTAAAAATAAGCTCCCCAAATTCGGGGTGAGGCCTCTCTCCAGCTCTCTGAAATTGGGGAGCTGGAGAGAGGCCACTCCAATTTTTCGAAACACGTCAGATTGGGGAAATGTGCAAAAACTCGAAATCTGTGAGGTTATTTTACGGAAGCATCATTAATGATCGTCCTCAGGGGGGAAAATGTGCAAAAAAAAAATGTGCACATAATCGAGCGCTAATACAGCCCCTTACGTTAAGTCACAATAAACAAAATTTCGCCCATGCATGCGCATGGTGTGCCATCATCCTAGCATGATCCCACAATTTTCACAATGTTTGCTATCTGACATGGACATCAGTGTAGAAAACATTCCAATTTCTACATGTTGGACTATGAACCACTATTTCAATTTAGACCACTAACCATAGCTATTTTTAGGTGGTGATCGCGACAAGCTGAGGACGTGTAGAGCTGGACTTAAGCTCTCAAGATAGTCCTTAAGGGTTTTGTGTTCTTGAACGGGTCTCAGGGGTTGGATGTTGAGGCCACACGAGTGGCCAAAGATATCTGACAAATAAGAGTCCAAACTCAATTCTGACCCGTACCTCCCTATCTTATCATAGCCCAACACAATGACGAACACAAACTTTTTCGTATATAGGAATTAGATAATTTTAGTACCCCCTTACTCAGTAAAAGTTCCCGCCTTTCTGTGTGTGCACAAGACAGAGACGCGCGATTTAAATGAGTAGTGATGTTTTCATGCAACAAGCATCTAAAGAAGTTTGTGCTGAAAGTGACCTTTTTTAGTTCAGGTTGAGAATTGCACTCATAACCATTTCCGTGCACAAACTTTTTCGTGCTACGTTAAAAAAGGGCTTCGTAAGGACGGTGCTGTACGTGAACATTAATGGGAATTTAAAAAATATTTTCACGTTCATGTTCATGTTCATGTACACATGATAAGGAACGGCATCAGGGGACTGCTACGCATGAAAATTCATGTTGACCAACTTCTTGGGTCTCCTGGGATGACGGGGACACCTTTGGGAGGACGAACAGATGTAGTGAGGGTGGATATCATGACGCGGCCGATGAGCAATGGAGGTGTCAATGTGGTGTTGATGGCGATGGTGTTTTCTTGGACTGTGGTGGTGGTATAGTCCCGGGAATTTTCCGTATTGATGGGTGATGGGTATTAGAAGATGAGTCTGTGAAGGGAAGTTGTGTTGGAAGTCTTTGTAGCTCGTACTGTTGTAACAGCTAGTAGAGTCTTTTAGTTCTTGATTTTATGACTTTAGATCTACAGTTACGTCACTCGGACTATCTTGGGTGACTGTCTTGGTGCGCTCCGGTTTCCTGTCTTGTCTGAGTCCTGCAAGACGTAAAACCCCGTGCTACTTCCCCTCTTCCGAGCTCGGGCGATTTCGCTCTCCGACAGCCTCCCCGCTCGAATCTCGGACCCTCAGGTACTCGTCATGTCCCACGTACAACGGTATGTGCCTGTCAAAAATTACCGACGTCACGTTCTTGGTGAATATGTCAGCATCATTCGACTCTCCTGAGATATGACGTATGACCAGTAATCCATGGTCTTTAAGTTCAAGCAAGAAGTAATTGTGTACGTCCACGTGACGCGTTCTACCTCCTACACTCCAACTATATGCTATGTCCATTGCGCCGGAATTGTCCATCTCCAAAATCATAGGCAACTCCACCTCAAGTTCCAGTGATTCCAGCAGCCTGTATATGTACAGCATATCCTGCGCTACCATGACTCCAGCTGCTATTTCCGCCTCTGTCACTGATAGAGTCACAAACTTCTGTGTGAAGCTTCGAAATGATATGGGGACGTCATTCACGAACACATGACCCCCTGAAATGCTTCTTTGATCGTCCGGATTGGTCGCTTAATCGGAGTCTGACCTTCCGTGTATTTTGAACTTGTAACCACGACTCCTCATTTCCGTTGGGGAAATCAACAGGCCTCGATGCTCTGTGTGCGTGACGTATTTGATTAGGGTCTTGAGTGCGCGGACATGTGCTTCCCTATGTGCAGTCATGTGCTTAGCTAGTCCGCGTACGGCATTGAATATGTCAGGGCGTGACCATGGCATCATAAACATGCACGTTGCAGTCGCGGACCGGTACATTTTCGTGTCTCTAGTCTCTGTACCGTCGTCATCTTCCTTAACAAGCACATCTCCCGATACTGCAGGAGTCTTGGACACAGGCCCTTCAGGTACCTCGTACTTAACCTTTAGTTTCTTAATAAGGACAGGCTGTGTGAACTTTACAGTGCCTCGCCCGTTCGCATCACGCGTGATTGACAGTTTGCTGCCCACTTATTCTGTGAGTACCATTTGCACTGTGATGGGATTGGTCACCGGTGCGGCAATAGAGTCTGATGCATAGTGACTCCCATCTACTTGCTCGTACCCACGTGTGTTGAGTCTTCCCCTACGGGTTCCGTTCGACTTCTGCTTCATAGCCCATGTTGTGGTGAGGACCTTCGCACCCTTTGGTAGCAAGTCTCATGGGATGGCAGTTAGGGCATTATACTTGTCGAATCGTGCTTCCTCGTTTTGGATTTCCTTACACCACTCATCCGCATCAGGACTTCGCATGGCCTTCTTGTAGTTAAGAACCTTGAGTTGACTCGTGTGGCTTATACCGCCACCTACACCGGCTCCGATAAGGGCCACTTCCATGCTTCGCAAGGCCATATACGTATTGGCCAGCTTGCCGTGGTCTAGCTCAGCCATCTCTCCTAGGTACCGTAGCTCCACAGCTGGCGCATACGTATGCCTGTCAGGGGGCTTAATTGCACGACCTGCCCTCGTACGTCCCGTACCGGGCCCCGTGATCAAGGGTGTCCCCCACCTCACCTTGCCTCCCAGCCCATGAGGCTGATTGTTGGTTGGTCCTGATGTTGTGACGTCATCCTCATTTTTGGTGCCTAACCCTGAATCTGCTCCTAATTCTGATTCTAGGTCCTCCGGGGTTTCTAGGTCAATGACTCCTACTGTGTCATCCTTGAAGAACATTCGTTTAAGCCATAACACATCACGACTGACGATGACATGTGATGTCCGCATGTCCCACATGCACACGCTGTCACTTTCACGATCAGCGTTCCCCACAAACATCATCGTGGCACCGCGATCCCCTGTCTTACCGTCTTTTCCCTCTGCGACCACGCCAGCCTCTCCCCATACTCTGAGCTTACTGGACCACGAGGGGTTCGCACCGAACATGTGCGTGTCACGGGTGGCCAGCTTTCCCTTCACGTCAACCACGACCATCCCATCCAGCTGTGTTGCGCACGCGATGGCCTCTAGGGCCACTTTGGACTTGACATCCTCAGGTACCTGTGCTGCGCCCATCATAGCTCGTGCCTTTCCCGTCAGATACGGGAATGCAGTTCAGCCAGGCTGTTGTGCTGTGGTGTGTCTCGTGACGTGAACTCAAAGTCAAGGGGCTGTAGTGCTGCCCATTCGCTGTTTGCAGCGCGTTTTGCAATCTTGTGGTTCTCACCAGCTGGATCTAGTTGTATGTACCGCACTGGTATCCCACGTGACTTCATCTTGTTTAAGTGTTCACAAGTACGCTCCACCGTCTCACTCTTGGTCATGGTGAAATTGCTCCATTTCTTTCCCGTCGCTTTGCAGACTAGGACCTCCAATTATCACGGTTGATCATGGTATCACTTGATGCTTCCGTCTTGATCGTTATCTTGGACAGATCCAAGTATATCCTGTGCCCTGGTATGTCCGCCTTGGGCGTGTTTGATTCCTTTTGAACGTTTTTCTGCCTAGCCTTGGATTGCGAGCAGTGTTCGCACAGCTTCAACGTGCCACGAGTTATGACCCAGCCTAGTTCCCTAGCTGTCTTGCGCACGGAGTCTTCATTCCAATGACCCAGCAAACAATGGGGCATACTGATGTTAAGCCTCATTGGCTTGGTGATACTCCCAGCGGTCACTTCAACATTTCTTGCAAACTTGCACGTGTATATTGCCCCTTTCTCAGTGGGCACTACTATGTCAAAAACATCCGTTTTCAATCAGGTTGAGGGAAACAGGGAAATAAAGAAATAAACACGAAAAATATGTTTTGTTTTAGAGGAGGAAGCACAGACATATTTAACCTACACACCACAATAATATTTATACACGTATTATAATTGCGCGCTCAAATTTTATAGACACATTTTACATTCGTCGGAAAGGGTACACAATATGAGCACAAGTACGTTTTGATTATTTTTTGTGCAAGCATTTCGGCGGAAGCTAGAATTACATGTGGTAATAAACACCTGTATATATGAATATATATATACTTTTATTAACACATTCAACGGAAGGGCACGATTGAAACAAAGATCCGTTCAATTGTCTCAAATAGGCCTATTGGCGAGAAATAAGACTATCCGCGAGAAATAGGACTGTCTGCAAGAAATACGACTATTTTCAAGTCTTGAAAATAGTCTTATTTCTCGCAGATAGTCCTATTTCTCGCGGATAGTCTTATTTCTCGCAGATAAGAGGTCTATCTGCGTAGGAATAATATTAATTCACGTAAGACTCATTTATAGTCTTATTTCTTGCAGATAGTCTTATTATTCGCATAAGGCTTATTTCTCGCAGATAGTACTATTGGCGAGAAATAAGCCTCATGCAAAAAATATGACTATTGGCGAGAAATAAGCCTATTTTCGAGATATACACTCTACATATATTATTTTTCAAGCGGTCGTTAAAAATTAATACTACCTCTGTTTTGTTATTCTTCAAAGTACTATATATTTTCAAATGCCTACGTACCTGTACACCCTAATACAGCGTACTACATTATGTGTGATTCCTACATTAGGCTTTTGCATTATCACCAACCAAAAATATTTTTTCCAGTACACCTACCTATTGAAAGAACAGCTTTTTTCAAAAATAATGTTATCTGTTTTAACAATAGTCCTTTTTTTGAATATAGTGAGATGCCATAAATACTGTATACTCTAGCTACAAAGCACTATTTTGCCAGTTTCCCTCAACCTCAATACGTATTAGGGTCTTGTCTCCTTGCACTATTTTCCACCCTTGCTTGTATATCAGCTTGGACATGCTAAGCAAGTTGAAATTGTGTTTTGTGCTGAAACTGCAGTCCTTTAATACTGCCCTCATCCCTGTTTTCCCGTCCTTGTCCACAAAGACTCCTGGGATGTCAATCAGGGCGGTAGACTCCATTGCTGAGCCTGTATGCCCTAGGCTGTACACCATCGTGTCACGTATATTTCTCGCTCCAACGTTACACCTAGTTACGTGTCTGCTGGCCCCGGTGTCACAGATCCACACGTCATCCTGGCGCAATATCGCCAATGCGTCATCACCTTTATCAGCCGGTGCGACCACTCCCAGCTTATCCGGGACCAATGATATCAAGGATACCTCGACACTCGAGGATGCCGCTTCTGTCTTGGTGGCCTTCTCCTTGTACCATGCGGGTGCCTTCTCAGGATGTTTCTTGTAACACTCCGCCTCTTTGTGACCCTTCAGGCCACAGAAGTTGCACTTCTTGTTCGAGCTATTGCCCCCTTCATCGTTGTTCCCACGACCACCATGCAACTCCCCTTTGTGTTTCTTGCAGTCCGCAGCCTTGTATCCACATACTTTGCCGCAGTTCCTGCACTTTCCCTTGAACGTTCCATCGCCCTCAATGGATGCAAGGTGTACCTCTTTCTCTCCGGTACTCCTCTTACTCCCGCTTTTCGTGAGCCTCTGTATTTCTGAGATGCTGTTGCACAGCCCGTCGAAATCGGGTCTCGATGACTTCAATTCATCCAAGATCAATCTTGCATATGACGTGTCGTTGTTCTTGCGCGCCATCAGCATGCATAACTCCTGGTCAGTCTTCGTGACCTCATACTTGTCGAGAACTCCAACCACGTCATAATAGAAATCCCTTGCGCCTTTCAACTGTAGCTTATCCAGCTCAGCCCCCAACTCAATCATGGCACTGGCGTCCGAGGGCTTATTCGCCTTCTTGGCCTTCGCAACGAATTCATGTGCGAGTCCATTGGGAACGCCATCGCTCTTCGTCTTTCCCAGCAAGGCAATACCGTGACTCTTTCCCTGACCTAACGCGATTATTGCGCACAGCTTCTTATTTGCCTTGTACAGCTCAATGAGGGTCGCGTTCGCGGGATCCCTCACGTCCAGTTCCTGCAAACTCCAACATGGTCGGACAGTTCGCCATCAACACGGGATCCAATGCATCCCCCACACCCATGAACCCTGCGTATGCTTCAATCTTGCTGACATACACACCGAAACTCTCCGCCTTTCCGTCCCAATACGGGATCTTACTTAAGCTGTTATCACTCATTTTCGATTTCTCGTTGGGCTCGTAACTTCCTCAAGTTACTTCAAAGTATGTTGGAAGTCTTTGTAGCTCGTACTGTTGTAACAGCTAGTAGAGTCTTTTAGTTCTTGATTTTATGACTTCAGATCTACAGTTACGTCACTCGGACTATCTTGGGTGACTGTCTTGGTGCGCTCCGGTTTCCTGTCTTGTCTGAGTCCTGCAAGACGTAAAACCCCGTGCTACTTCCCCTCTTCCAAGTTTGGGCGATTTCGCTCTCCGACAAGTTGTGGCGGTGAAGGTGTGGTCAGAGGTGGTGTTGGATCGGTCATGGTCCAAGCGGTTTTTGATGAATTATGGTGTGTGAAGCAAGATTTTTTTAAGATCGTTTGAATTTAAAAAACACGCAGACCATAAAAAATAGGTCAAATCATTGATTCGATGGTCATTTTTGGGCAAATATTTGACTAGCTTCGAGTCAAGCTAGACCCCCTAATGATATACCGTTAGAAAGCTGAGCTTCTCAGCAACACCGATAACATGGGACATAGGCCGATAACCTGATAGTTTTAAACTTATGAATATTCTTGTGACCATAGGCACATAAATCCTAAAAAACAACTGGAATGGGGCGAGCTATTTATAGCTGAAAGGTCAAGGTACCGTAGATCTCAGCTCATAAGAGCCCACGCGTTATAAGATATATTTCCCCAATTTTCTTGACATTTGTATTTTTTACCCATTAAATTGACCCCTGACATTCTAAAATCATTAGCGGTTGATTCTCCTACTCAACAGCAACATGCTAATATGCATTGGTCCTTATAAATCCAGTTGGTTGCCGAGTTCTCTCAATTCTTGTAAAGCTCACCACTGCTTATTTCACACACAACAAGCATCGGGAATTCAAGGTGCATCCAGACAAAATTGAAAGGAAATCGGTGTGACATACAGCACCAATACATACTATGGTAAATAGGTTGGATACTTATATTTTTTCTGTTAGTATCTCTAACTTCGCACAGATTATAAGATAAATTTAAATGTATCTTTTGACATTTTCTGGTTCTTATAAACCAATATTTACTGTAGATTATTATAAGAGGGCTATATACAAAGGAGCACTATGTATCCTAGTGGTACAATATCATGATACCCAGAATGACAGGCAAGTTCGCCACATGAAAGATCTTCCAATTGCAAAGCCCCATTCACCAATTTTCAGCAGTAAAATAGCTCTATCAAAGCTGAGTATGCTTTTGTTTTCTAGACTCAGAGGAGCTGTCGAGAGTGGTAGTGACAACTATGAAGAATATAAGAACGTTGACAATCACCCCAACCAAGAGGAGGATGAGAATAGTGACCGTGAGAGCAAGATTGGGTTTGATGATGGTGATATCAATGATTTCATAGAAGAAGTAACTGAGTCAGAGGTGGAATTGATGGGATGCAAAGTGGCTCAACTAACAATTAAGCTCGCCAAACTAGGCTTGATCCAAGCAGGAAGAGAGCCCAAATCAGTCCAGTGCCTCTTTAATCCAGAACCGTCTGACTTCAAAGTATTACCAAAAGATGAGCTGAGGAAGAGTAACAAAGCTAAAGCACTTCTCATCAGACTGCTTAGGAATAAATCTTCTGACTTCCACCTTTTATCTCCAGAAAAATCATGGGTATCATTGGAATGGTTCAAGACATATCCCAAAAATAGGTTCATAAACAAAATGAAAAATCTCAAGAGGGTTTTGGAAGCAAGAGAGCTCATTGTTACAAATGATAAGGAAATTATTGAGGCAGAGATTGCCTCTTTTGTGTAAGTTAGACTGGCTGCCATAACAGAATACCCTCAATGGCATGATCATGTTGCAGTTCGGCTTCTCGAGGAAGATTTGAAAAATGGTTTAAGCAAAAGAATGATGCCTTTTGCATTTCAGCAGACAAGAGAAGAGTACCTTGAATTTCCATGTGATGTATTCAAAAAGCATATTTACCAAGAAGAAAGAAATCAGCAGGAAATGCCAATGAAAATCTCAAAATGCAATAGCATCGCAGAAAAGCAAAATAAACATGATGTGGTGGATGAAGAAGCAGCACGTTGGCATGCTGAACAGGAGCATGATGATTAGGTAAATGAAATGGTTAATTTGATGGCCTGAAATTGCAGCTGTGTATTTTGAATTATGATGGGTTTATTTAAGACTGTAAAACCTAATTTGTGCGGATCTGATTTTCCTGCCAAAATCTTAATTTTGTTATATCCAATTTTTGGCCTGGAGGACAATAACAATGATCTCATCCATATCGGTGGTTGTGCATATGGTTAAAACAAAAGAAAGTTCAGCGTTTCAACAGTTGTATATATACCACTTTCGGCCGATCACCACAAAAGCTACTACAATTCAAAATAACTGGATACAAACTACGTCCAGCTGTCTTGCAAAATCAGATCCGCACAAATTAGGTTGTACTGTCTTATTTGAAGCATGGTAACTTGAATTTGCACTGGTTAGGCATCATAGAGCAAAAGATAACTTCCGCATAAATCATAATTTAAAATGAGATCTCAAGCTGTCTCCTTTATAGTAGTTAATAAGAGAAGTGGCATCTGCTACCTTTGTAAAAACGCCTGCCCAGTGAAAAATGTGCAGTGAACTATTACAGTGAAGGCACCTACTACCTTAACTAACTGCTCAACAACTTAATACACAGCCTTGATTCCACAACTGAACTAAACATTATTTAAAATGTGAGTACATCTCTTGGATTCAAAGGTTCCATATCAGATGCAGCCCTACTGTTTCGTTTCATTGCATGCATCCTTACTAATGCGCTTGAATCAGCATAGAAATCTTGACAATTTTCTAACTTCTGCATAATCCAAGCAATTCTGATTGCATTGTTGACCTCATCCTCCTTCTCACAATAAACCTCGTGAAGAATTGTTTATTGTCTCCATTGTTGAAATTCATACAAAAGTCAGGACAAGTTATGTACTCCTTAGTGTGTTGAGTTAACACCATTGCCATAGGTCTACTACCCATCAAAAAATATAACATTTGACCCGGAGTGTTGTGAATTTGCCAATATCCCATGAGTCCCCGGTATTTTATATTTATGGTCAGTTTTGGTCAGTTTCCCAAATGGTCACAAAACAAATAGCTTATATAATATATTTAATCAAAGTTAGTGGCAACAAATATGAGAAAGCTACTGTTTTGAAACGCATACTACAATGGCAATAACATACATTTTCATTCATGTCTGCATATAAACTAATGGGTTATGTAAATCCTGGTCACTAAGAGAGGGCAGTAGTGAACACAAATTTTTGAACGAATTCAAGAAATTTGTTAGTATTTCTTTTATATATGTCTGTATATCATTTAAACACACCTTTCTTGCATGCTCCCTAACAACCCGAATGAAAGTATTCAAATTGTTATATACATAATCATGGGGTATGCATATTCACATTCATACATTATATTGAAAATACCATACTTTACGTCTTTACATATATATAGGAATGAAGGTTTTTGATAAACAAAATGCGGATTTTTGTACGCACAATTTAAATATCCGTTGGTTGCTCACTAGTTGTGTCACATCGCTAATTTTTGTATGGTAGGTACCACCTTCTGATGGCCATGCGCGCCCATTTTTGCATTGCTCCATAACAAAACAAAACAATGGGATTTCCGCTCACGCGGACAGTCATCCCCTTCGATCTCAGTGAGTTCATGGAGTTTTGAGCCGCGAGTTGGCTCATTGTCTTCCCAGCCATCGCACCAGCGTGGCGTCCTTGACGCCCCCTCAAAAGACAGGTTGGTTGTCGTGTTATTCTGATTTTGGTTTTTTTACGTGCCAAACAATTTCATTGAAAATCGTCCTTACTGACCCTGTCATTCCTCCCCACCCCCTCCCACATCTAATCAACAACATCGCGACGTCGCCGCGTCCTCTACGATCAACAGCCATGCAGGCAAAAAAAGAATCAGGTCCATAACTCACCGGACTGGTGAGTTCTGACATTTTTTATTTGCAACCATTTCATTGAAAATTGACACAACTGACCCTGCCATTCCTCCCCATCCCCCTCCCACATCTAATCAACAACATCGCAACGTCGCCGTGTCCTCTACGATGAACAGCCCTGCAGGCAAAAAAAGAAACAGGTCCATTGCTCACCGGACTGGTGAGTTCTGCCATTTTTTTATTGCAACCATTTAATTGAAAATTGACACAACTGACCCTGCCATTCCTCCCCACCCCCCTCCCACATCTAATCAACAACATCGCGACGTTGCCGCGTCCTCTACAATGAACAGCCGTGCAGGCAAAAAAAGAATCAGGTCCATAACTCACCGGACTGGTGAGTTCTGCCATTTTTTTGTTTGCAACCATTTAATTGAAAATTGACACAACTGACCCTGTGCATCCTCTCCACACCCCTCCCACATCAAATGAACAACATCGCGATGTCGCCACGTCCTCTCTGATCAACAGCCGTGCAGGCAACAAAAGAAACAGGTCCATTGCTCACCTGACTGGTGAGTTCTGCTTTTTGATATTTTTTGTTTTCAACTATTTAATTGAAATTTGACACAACTGACCCTGCCCTTCCTCCCCATACCCCTCCCACTTCAAATCAAACCCATTGGCCCGTCGCCGCATTCTCTCTGATCAATAGCCCTGCGCCCCAAAAAAGAATCAAGTCCAATAATCACCTGGTTGGTGAGTTCTCCCATTTAAGTTGTGTATATATGTTGTTTATGTACATAACACGAAACTCACAACACAATCATATGTATAAAACATTGTTATATACATCACACAGGATATCGCTGAGACAACAGGGCACCGACAGAAAAGGAGTGAGGTAGCTTGGCTGGAAATACCCACCGATTTTGTTTATGACTTTGTTATGTACATAACCTGGCATAATGACAGGTAAGACCAGTTTGCAAGTCTTACATTCATTTTTCTCTTCTGGATGTGATATGTATATAACACATGTATTTTCTTTGCCCACACACAAAGCGGTATGTTTGCGACATTGTTATGTCTATAACCATGTAGATCAGTTGTCTTCAAGGTTTTTTGTCCACTGGTTTGAAATAGGTTTGTTCTTACATACATTTTTTTCTTCATTTTTGTGATATGTATATAACATTGGTATTCTCTTTGTCCACACAAAAAGTGACATGTTTGTAACATTGTAATGTACATAATCGCGCGGATTAAGTGCCTTCTAGTTTTTTTCCACGACGCAGGATGACCCTGCAGTGGTTTTTTTCACCCACCCAGGATGTGTGTGTGTTATGAATGTTTGATTGGGTAATAAGTAGTCAAAATGAATTTTATTGAAAAAGGATAGTACTTTGGAGTCAATTTATAACTTACATTCTGGTAAACTCAGTGACCATTTGGGGAAACTGACCAAAACTGACCATAAATATCGCAAACCGAGTCCCCACCTCTTCTCTTGGATCAACACCAGCTGTTTTTCATGATATCCCAATGATTGTTGCCTTGATGATGTCCCATCTTCTGCCCTAAAATTCTTTGATAGACACAAATTTGTATGGCATTAGATGCTATTGCCCGTGTGGTAATACTCACTGCAAATGAAAATCACCAGTAACCTCCCTGTACACTGGAGTGTACAGGGAGGTTACTGGAGCCCCCTGAGTGTACATGGAGGTTACCGGAGTTCCCTGGAATGGTATATTCCGGTAACCTCCCTGTACACTTCTGTAACGCTCAGGTACACTAGTGTACCGGAGGGTTACCGGAGTCTACCGGTGGGTTACCGGAAATTCCAGACCTAAACCAGTCTTCGGATTTATTTCTACTTACAATAGCTGCCTTCTTGGTAAGTCTTCAAATTGATATCAATCTAATTAGAAGCTATAACTGCATTACTTAGTAGCTAAAAAAATGTTTACCGGTGGCATACCGGAAGTGTATGGGTGAGTTACCTGAAGTGTACGGGAGGGTTACCGGAGGTGTACAGGAGGGTTACCGGAGTGTACGGGAGGGTTACCGGAGGTGTACGGGAGGGTTACCAGAGCGTACGGGAGGGCTACCCGAGTGTATGGGAGGGCTACGGTCTGATACACTGTTGGATGCAATTTATCCTTACTAGTAAAATTAAACATACTACATCGCAATAAATTCTGGGCCCGCCCTTTCATCCTCCCAAAGAACAAGCCTTAATGCCACATAGGCCAAAATTTCAGCCCCAAGCTAAAAAACGATACTGGGACCATCCACACCAAGGTAGAAGGAAATTAAATATTAAATTGAAAATTAGATGTAGGCAAAACAATTGTAAAATAGTTTGAGTTCATAAGAACTCACCTTAAAAATCGACACGCCACTGCCAATTCTTGTTGGCTACACGGCGGTGCCAGGCGGCATGCCAAACTCAGTGTGTGGGCTGAGTTTTGGTCATTCCCATGGTTGGCCTGAAAGTAATTTAATTTAAAATTAGATGTAGTCAAAACAAGTGTAAAAAGGATTGAATTCGCAATGACTCACCTTCAAAGTATACCTGCCGCTGCCAATTGTTGTTAGCTACATGGCGGTGCCAGGCGGCATGCCAAACTCAGTCTGTGGGCTGAGTTTCGGCTGTTCCTGTGGTAGGCCTGTAAATATTTAACTGAAAAAAATTGATGTGTGGTGAGTATATTGCTTGAAAACAGGACGAGTTCACAATGACTCACCTTCAAAGTATACCAGCCGCTGCCAATTTTTGTTGGCTATACGGCGGTGCCATGCGGGATGCCAAACTCAGTCTGTGGGCTGAGTTTCGGCTGTTCCTGTGGTAGGCCTGTTAATATCTAATTGAAAAAAATTGATGTGTGGTGAGTATATTGCTAGAAAACAGGGCGAGTTCATAATTACTCACCTTCACAATATACCCGCTGCTGCTAATTGTTGTTGGCTTCGCAGCGGTGCCAGATGGGATGCTAAACGCTGCTAATTGTTGTTGGCTTCGCAGCGGTGCCAGATGGGATGCTAAACTCAGTCTGTGGGCTGAGTTTCGGGCCTGTAAATATTTAATTGAAAAAAATTGATGAGTTGTTTGTAAATAGTAGAAAACAGGTCGAGTTCATTAGCTTTCACCTTAAAAACTGACCCGCCGCTGCCAATTTTATTGGCTAAACTGCAGTACCAGGCGGGATGCCAAACTCAGTCTGTGGGCTGAGCATTGGTTGTTCCCATGATGGGATGGCAGGGTATCAATGTAATTGAAAAAAATGGGCGTGAAGAGATAGAAGTGAGAGAGAAATGAGAGGGCACCCTCCCTACAGTTGATGCTGGTTCAAGCACCTGTGTTGTAGCTATGGTACGGTATTGTATCATACGCTATACCATGGTACCATACCGGTCAATATTATGAAGACCTCTGAGAGGTAGAGTGAGGTACGGCAATACAAAGGAATAAGTATCAATTATGTAGCCACACGGTACCACATTTTGGCCCTGATGTGTTCGTGTTATTCTTGTGTTCAGATTTTTTTGGCGCAGTCACTTCTGATAGCACTTATACTTCCTAGGCCTAGACAGTGAATAAGACATACATCTGGTACGGGAATTCTCTAAATTTGTACTTATTTCCCACTTGGACACCTAGCCAGTGAATGACGTACTTGTGGGAGAGGAATTCTCAACATTCATATTTAATTCCTATATGGAGGGTGTTCAAAAAAGTGGCAGAACATATATAATATAAAACCAACTGATTCGAAAATATAAATAGGACCAATAAGCCATCACCAAAACAATTCAAAGACCAAGCCTAGAATTGTCACCAAAACTCGACCCAACAGGTGATCTTCCTGTTTGTAACTCGTGATTTGCAAATTGTCAGTCATGAACCACACGAACACTCAGAAGATTTTTTTGCTTCAAAGCTTAGCTTGATAAATGTAACTATGGCTTATACAATGTATAAAAAAACAGTAACTCACCCGTACACTCTTGAAATCTCCGGTAACCTCCCTGTACACTCTGACGTTTTGAGAGTGTACTGAAAGATTGCCGGTGTTTTTCATTTGCAGTGCTGCAATATGGCCACGCCTCACGCCACACAGCACTTATTAAGGCTTCCTCTAATTTCTTCATTGGTGGACAAGTTATCATGTGCTGTGGTGACTCAGCACTGTGATATACATAGAGCACAGTGACAAGCTTGAGGAAACCAGACAGGCAATTCTTTCCATCAAATATATGCATCTCCTTTGCCACCCTCAAGACAGTTTGATGGCAAGGTTGCTTGGTATTTGCATCATTGTTCAATGGTGCTGTCCCCTTAGGCTTCCAAACCTTGTCTAGCCACAAACAAGTAGCTCGACACTCAGCTAAATCTGCAGATGATTGTCCTTCCCTATGGAACACATCACAAGGAATCAAGTCATGATTAGCTTGAAAAATGCAAGAGATATTTTCAAAAGTAACATGAGGCTGAACCTTGAACACAATACCAACTGATGGAAGGTATTTGATGTTTTATTTTATGTAAGGAGAAATACTTAAAATAAATACTATTCTTGGCTGTAGATACTTTGCCTATGTCACTCACCCCCACGGTTGGAGAATTAGTGTGGCTCGTGGAAATGGGAAACCTCAGGGAGGAAAAAACCTATGAGCCATCATCAGCTTGCAAAAACCTGATTGCAGGTAAAATTTTAACTGAGTTGTGACATTACATACAACCATGATGGTGTGCATGGGTTATAAGCGTAAGTGCTTGTGGAGAGGGAGACTGATGCCATGAACTGTTCCTTGTGTGACAGGTAAAGTATCTGTGTTTGTGCTTTCTTAAGCCATAATGATGCCTTTTATCTGTATGAAACCCTGAGTGTCTAATCGTATGAAAAGTTGTGATAGTCTAAGTATCACTGTCATACAGACTGAGTGGTTGTGGGATAATTACCAATGTTCACTTTATCAGTGCTTGCACCAACAATGTGACCATAACTGTTGAGAGGGTTAGGTAAGGTCCGTTTGGCGTTGCCTGTTGTCTCATGTTTGTGTCTGTGTACAAGAGAAGAAATGCCAAACTTTAGTTCCTTCTTCATCACTGCATCACTACACTGGGCCTAGGCAGTAGGCACTGCATAGTAGATACTAAGTGGATAGAGCAATAGCTAGTTGTTAGGGATACCAATGCCACTAGAAGCTGCTGACAAGGCCATGATTTGGTCAGCAGGTCAAGCATCAACATGATTTGTTTGATGTTGATCTCTAGCAATATCTTCACTTTTTGGTTTTATAGAAGACTCTGGTTGACTTATGCTCCCTGCCAAATGGTGTTCATAAGGCAAGAAAGTGGAGATCTGGAGATGCACTTTAATTGTCACTATGAGTGCACAATTTGGATAATAAACCATGTCTAATTCTGAAGGTGATGTGCATACTTATAAATTTTCTCTAGCTCATACATTCTTTCCTGTATGTCTCCTTTTTGTTGCCCTCAGCCCCTATGTATCCATGGGAATAGTTGCTCTTGGGTCAACTACGGGCAAGTTAACAATGTCTGAACAGACTGGGTTCTGATCATCATCATTGTGGGAACCATACATCAATCTCTGTCTTTTGTTGGCTAGTGAGAGTGAGGATTCAATTTGGATTGTATCATGTTTTGTCCTGGGTGAGGATCCTCAAGCAAGTTCCACATCCTTTTTGACTCTTATTGGCTGAATGACAAGATTCAGTTATTGTGTTGAATATTCATTCATGTCAGTGATTGTGTTGATTATGACAGTTTTGACTATTATCTTGATGGTATTTTGAACCGTATTGATGCTTCACAGCTCTGTAACATTCTATGTTGTTAATAGATTGTGTTATCATTTTATTATTGTGAGTCTTGTTGAGCAAATTAAGTCATAGACATGATGGATACAGCTGCTTATTTCAACTTTGTGTGGCATAAGGGCTAACAAAGGATTGCATGTCTTTTCTGTTGAGAAAATGATCTTGTTTGATTTATTCCTGTTGGACCTGATAAGCTTTTCCATTACAGGATTGCTCACATATAGATGCTGTGGTTTCACGGGGACAAAGGTCATGGTGCTATGTATACTTGTGTGGGTTGCTCATTTAGAGTCTTACTCTTCACGCTGGTGAGTGCAACATGTTGTTGTACTACCAAAGGTCATCCAGTAGTCCTTTCCTCAGAGAAGGGATGAAACAATGAAGGTGACATAGAGTCCCTACTGGCAGATGCCATAGTTGTCCACCATGGAATGCTCTGCAGGTATAATCTATTAGGAGTTTTTATTAGAGAAACAAATGCTAGATATTGTCATCATAATGATACTATTGTCTAGCATTACACAGACTTCTTCCAAGGCCTAGAAGATTTACATGGCCAAGGATGCAATTATGACAGATCTGTGTCTGTGCATGACTTTGTGCAGAATCTTGTACAAAGAATGCAAGCAAACCCGTGATTCGACACGAATGTGGGTAGCTTTGGACTGATGTTTTATCAACAATAGTCATACACCATTGATTCTTCCTTGATGTACTTCATCTCATAGACCTTTGTAGTGGTCTCGGTGAATTGGTACAACCTCCTCTACAATTCAAAATGTTAGAGAGGTGGGCTAATCAAAGTGTCTTGCCCTAGGGTCTTGGTAGCACTGGACTTCCCAGTAACTGTTGAGAGCCCATGTTGGACAATCTTTCAGCAAGCTTTGTCTTCATTGTTGCACTGTTTGTCTTTGTGCATGAGTAGACCCCTCGGTAGCTTGTGTAACACTGTCTACAATTCAGAACACTAATTTATAGTTTGACATCCAAACCTGTATTTGCTACCTGGTATGGACCATCCTACCTTGTTTGTGGCGGTCATCCAAGCTGGCCTCTCAAAGTGACTGGAAAAGTGGCTACTTCAAGTTAGTTCAGCATGGGAACTTTGTGGTTGTCATTAGTTCCAGTTTTCATCCATTTCTTGAATGTGGAAACACTGTGTTATTTCCATCTCTAGAGTGGAGTGGGCATAGCCTCAAATCTTCATGATGGCACAGAGTCTGGATGTGTCAGTATCCAGTCTAATGTTTTGTGTTGACTTGTTTCAAAGTCAGATGCTGTTTCAGAGGTATTTTTCTTGACTTCTGGCTAGAACAGCTTCCTCACTAGAGGGGGAATTGAGATATTTTGCGTATGCTATCTACTAAAAAGTAAACTATCATATGTACTCCTACTTTCAGTGAAGTGTGATTCATTGCCAATCAGGCATCTTGAACAATGTGCCATGGACCCCCCCCCCACTTTCAAATCTAATGTGCTCCTATCAAGTGTCCAAGCACTGCAAATTTGCTCAATGTATAATTAATATTTGTTTCTGATATAGGTTATAAATACCTTTAGCACGTACTCTAAACCTTATATTTTTGTTATTCGAAATTTATGGTGAATTATAGGTACTTGTCTGTCTTAATTTATTCATTGACATACAAAGAAGCTGAATTCATAATTCAAGTCATGCATGTTTCCCAACATCCCCCACAGGTTCCCCTTCCCTTGATCAACAATGTCAACGAACATAACCGCTAGCAGCAACACTGGACAAACTGTGCCCGTCCATGAAGAAGAGGAACATACTGTTAGCAAGGATGTGACAGATGATGAAGGTGTGACCACATTAACCACTGTGCTGGCGACAGAGGATGAAGCCTCCCCGATTGATGAATTTTGGTGGGGGGAGGATGCCACGCGGGACGCACAGGAGGGCTCGAGACTAACAGTGTCAGCAGATGAGACCTGGGGTGATGAGGGACATCAGAAAGAGCAACCGTTCAAGTGAGTTTATGACAGACAGTTCTTTGATATTGATTTTCTTATGCCAAGATCTACCCTTCCCTTCGCCATTCGCGATGTCAAAGGAAAAGAATCAAATACAATAACACTAATGCATCGTGTCTGAAAATGGATTCCAATGCAATGGCGTGCAGTGATGCATCTTTCATGCGTTTGTTTTGGCAGACAACTGTAGAATCTGATATACAAACCAGAATCATGGAATTTGCTGCAATGACGATGGGGGGGGGGGGGGGTATTTGCTTTCAGAAACTTGCAAACAATGGGACAAAATACTCAACCAGGATCCACACACAGCAGACCCCATATGGCACAGAATTGCAAAGAAATATTACGTGGGCAATAGACTACACCTCCGGCGCTTAGAAATTATGGATTCTGCTTGCAGACATGAGGACAACACACAATGGAGATGACTGCTCTTCCTCAACATGAGTCTAACCCTTAAGATTTTTTTTGGAGAAATGGGGCCCTACCTTAAGTTGCTTGCATGGGTATTTAGCTCGGAGGCTGTTGATCCCTACAACTCGATGTCATGGGAAGAGGGAATTATAGAATGTAAGGTATCAGCAAAAGAGTACTGGCACAGTCTTGGGGTCGATCGTCTTAATAGACGTGCCAGTGGTATTGATTTTTTCGATATTGCCTTCACCAACAGGAGCATTGAAGAAAATTTTGAGGACATGAATTTTAGGGTGCATTACTTCAATCATGAGTACACTGTGGCTAATTTTGAGAGTGAATGTAGAATCATCCATCGATGGCTCCATGTGTTTGGCTTTCTTCATAATGATTTCTCAATTGACCCGCCAGAAGCTTGTGATGATCAGGGGTTGCATGGATACATTACGGTGACATTGGTAGATCGTTATAGACATGGACAAAAACGTGTGCTGTTCTTGGGCTCTATGACAATTAAAGAAGATACTTCCCTTCCTGTTGACATTGATTACATGGAGTGGCAAAATTCTGGATTGTGGGACATTTCTGCAGAAGAGGGGGAACCCGTTAAACGCAAGCTTAGACTTTTGTTATAACCAATGTGCAAAATTCATGTATATAGAAATGAAAATAGTGTTCCTTATGTGTCAATGAATTAATGAATATGTTTCAGAATTATATGTATTAAATACCATTAGATAATACTCTAAACCTTGTTTTTTCTTTTATTCCAAATTTATGGTGATTTGTAGGTACTTCTCTGGAGTAACAATCCATTGGAAACCAACTTTGTCGGCTATCATAACTCATGCCTCATTGTACAGATTATATTGCCTAAGATAAGCACTCCTCTAAGGTCAGTATTCTCTTCTGAGGACAAGGAAGTGCCAACATACCTGTGTCATTGCGGACACGCCAACTTCTGCATATTGCTGTCCATAAGTTTCTTTCGATGCCATGCCGAAGCATCAAAAAATAGTCTTTGCAAGTATCCCTCAATTCTGAACGATCTCGTACGGATATGTAATGAGGACTGAGCTTCGCTTCCGCATACCACATGTTTAGACGCCACTCTCCTCTATTTTCATGAAATATAACAGGAAACAATTTGATTCCTTTTCCAGCATTTTCCTCGAAGCAAACAAAAAGACCATCACTGACGTCGACCAAGCCACTGACAAATATCTCCTGATCTAATATCATGTTTGGTTCCAGGCAATTTCTTCCCCTGGGATAAATCCTAACATTGTTTGTTCTTCCGTAAGCCTTGCAATTGTCTAATGGGTTGCTCTGATTGAGATAATTCAATGTTTTTGTTTGTAGTAACTTCACAAGTAAAGAGAGGAGGTGAGAAGTTCGATAGCGCATTGTTGATATTTCTGCCTTCACACATTTGACAAAGGCTTCATCCTCTCCCTCCCAGATTCCGCGGAGAGGCCCATACCTTTTTATGATGGACGGGCAGTTAAGAAGGCTGAATATATTGGATTGATCAGCATAGAATGGACAACACCCAGATTCTTTGGAGTGTTCTGAGAAATCCTTGCAACTGGAAAGGAACATCCGGATTAAATGATCAATCCTATTTGTTGATGCGAAACCAACATCGCAAAACATGTTTGATATTAAGCAAAACCACACAACTCGCATGCGCCTGAAGGAAGCAATAACACGATTCAATTGTGTTGGGTAAACGAGACCAGACATACCGTCTAAATCAGCAAACTGAAACAAGGATATCCGAGTGAATGCTAGGCAATGATCTGACTGCCAATTACCATGACCTATATCATTCTTTCCTTCTCCCGAAAAATGCATTGGAAGACACCAGTCAATCGAAACTTTGTTTAAAGCCTGTTGCCGTCCTCGCATTGCCTGGGTTAGTTTTCGCCAAAAGGTTCCCTGTGCAGTTATCTTTCCACTGAGAATTATATTTTTGGTTTGATCAATCAATGTCTTTTCCACACCAAGGAAGCACATGTGCATGGGCATCGATGGAAACATATTGAGTTCAATGTGAAGGTCTTTAAAGCCCTTGAAGATTTCAGGATATATCTCTGATTCAACTATAGGCTGCCCTTGTCTCATGGTCTTCATGATCTCATCGTTCAACCCTGCACCCAGTCCCAGCACTTGCATGTACTTTTTGGCGTATTTGGATGCACCCGGTTGAGATTTGTTCTCACTGTACCAAACCTGAAGATCTTTGAGAGAATTGGTTATTAATTCAAATGACAACTCCACCGTACCAACCTTAGTGATATCACCACCGGGAGGGATGGGATACTTATTCCCACGGTCAACGTTTGACCACCAATCAGAACAAGTTTCACATGGTCTGACCGATGTATTCCTCGATTCGTCCAGAAGAATTTCCATCCTTTGAATCTGGCATTGTGCACAAGATGGAGTTGTGACCTTGTCATACATGGATGAATGCCCAAATCTCTTGGTGTAGGTTCCTTTCTGAGAAATCGTGGTGTTGAAACACCTTTCTGGGTAATCATTGCTCACTAATTCCAACAAAGCAACAGTTGGAATGATTCGTTTGTCCTTTCCCCAGTACCGCATTGTCACTTCTCGCAGCTCCAACAATTCTTTCAAGAGCGAGACTAATATTTTTCGATCATTAAATGTTTTGAAGCAAAGAGCGTAAGGTAGAGTTTGGTCTTTTGGCCCCTCAATTTCACGGTTATAACTTGAAGAGAATTGAATTGGATGTTGCCTTTCACATTGTGTGCTTCAAAACTGTCTGACCAAACTCGGAGGGTAACGACACGAGTGTCTTTGGGTATGCTGGGGTTGTTCGTCATCATCTCCTTGACATAGGTATGTGCTTCTTGTAAAAAGTCACAATGTGGATTGTCCTCATTTAACAATGAGCATGTTCCATTCCCACATTCGACCCAGTCTTCTTCAAATCCTGCTCTATAGAAGTAGCAATCATATCCAAGAGCAAGAAAATGATTTAGAATCTGATTTGCTGGTATGTGTGCAAAGGAAGTTTCTTTTTCAGTACCAGCATACAAAGTTTTGACTGAAGGAGTTGGCATAGGAAGATTTTGCATAATGGATTTCGATCCATCTAGATATTTCGATCTTACTTCTTTGTAGATTGTTACCCTAGGGGACTGTGGCATTTTTATCTGATGTACCTCCAGGTCATTCCTAACGCCCGTGAGGACACCCCCAATAATACCCTGCATGACGGATTTCGGAATGATGGGTGACAATGCAAAGATAAGTTGCTTCTCCAATGATTGAAAACATGCATTATTGGTTGACTGGAGGAGCTCATCGCAGTCAAGTGATGTGTGTTCTAGCATGCTGCATATATTGACAGATTCACTTCTGCTTGAGTTGTAGTGTATGATTGTAGAAAGCAGGTGAAAGTACATCTCCGCATCGCTTAGACTGTCGAACCCTGACTTTCGAGTAGGGTCAATAATAGCTCGAAAAATAATCCCCTTCAATCCAGTTCTATCATTGTGCTCGTTGATAAAAAAGTCTTGGCTTGCTGGGGGCCAATTGTTGTCTGCGGTAAAGAAATCCTCTGCTTTGAATGAATTCGGCATCTCTATCACGCCGACAGCATCTTCTTCGGATTCTAAGACATCAAGATGACATCCGACCTCCCACCCTTCATTGTTGAACTGCACGAGCGTCATTGAATCATTGCTAGCACGACTCTCACATCTAATATCTACTTCCAGGTGATCCCTAATATCTAATTCCAAGTGATCTTCCGGACCATGCCTTATTGGGACACTAGTGATATCAAATTCCAATTGTTCGTCCGGATCATTCAGGATTGGGGCACCAGCGGGTTGAACAGTTTCCAAAGCGCGGAAAGGTTCCTTTGCGTTGGAACATTTACACCCATTACTCTTTAACATTTTGGCACTTCTGCTATTCGTTCGTCCACAGGAAATGCAAACGAAGAGTTGCCCCCTCCTTTTTTGTGCAACTTGAGCACAAGACACGGAAGATATTGCTCTGTGATTCTGGAGAGGAGACCTCTGAAGTTAATAATTCATCTGACGTTCTGGAGAGAACGTTGTTGCATGTTTTACATGTTATTCTTTTTTTCCATATGAGCTCGAATACCCTTTTACGCTCTGTAGTCATGGTTGCCTGCGCCTAAATGTTGATGGTTAGGAGGGTACGTGAAGTGACAAGCCACAGCATTGCACCTCACGGCCTCTCGTTACTAACCTTTCGCTGGGCCGCTGAGGCAGGTGGAAAAGTGAACCGATGGTGGAGGGAATGATTAACCCTTGATGCGAAAAAGGAGCATCGTCGAAGGTATCAGGAAACCCTTTCTCAGCGGGGGGGGTTACAAATATTACGCACTTTTGCTGCTTACCTTGTGACGGGCCGCTAAGGAAAATGGACAGGTGAACCATTGCGGGGGAAACGATGGGTAAAAGAGGCAAAAAGGAGCGTATTCAAGATATCAGGGAAACAGCCTACGAGCAGAGGGTTACGCACATCAATGCATTCTAATGCTTACCTGCCGCCATGATTTTTATATCCCCTTTGAATAGCACGGAAATGAGCACGAGAAATTACCGGGGGAAATGAGTGATTCACAAGGCCAAAGGGGGCGTTTTCAAGGTATTTAAAAAACAGCCTCGAAGCCGGAACCAACGGGGAGAGGATTCCGCACATTGAGGCCTTAAGTTACTTACCTGGCGCCCGGCCGCTGATTATTATCTGCGGTGGCAAAACTGCTCATCCATTCAGAAATAAAAGAGGCAAAACGGTGCGTAGTCAAGATATCAAGGGAAACATCCTAAAAGCCCGAACGGGACGGGCAGAGGATTACGCACATCGCGGCATCATTCTCATGCTTACCTGCCGCCGTGATTTGTTATCCCCTTTGAATAGCAAGGAAATGAGCAGGAGAACCACCGGGGGGGATGAATAATGCAAGAGGCAAAAGGGAGGGTAGTCAAGGTATTACGAAAGACGGCTTCAAAGCCGGACCCGACGGGGAGAGGATAATGCACATTGAGGCTTTCCATTACTTACCTGGCGCCCAGCCACTGTTTCTTATCTGACCTTGCCAAACTGCTCGTCAATTCAGAACCACAGCTAGGTTGCCAGGCAAACAACATTGTTTTGGGGTGTTCTCTTTTCAATGGTTAGACCGTTGCCATTGCCCAATTGATGCAATCCATTTTATTTGGCGCGGGTTGGGAAAAATGAATATCCAGTTTAAGCTTGGGGAAATCGACTTTGCTTGGGGTGGCCCCAATTGTGTTAATGGAAGCAAAACAAGACTCTATGTTACTCTATGGTGACCTAGGTTCTTTCTTTTTTGGGTCAGACATGCATTTAATAAGCCCGAAAAACATTTATTCAAATAAAAGTGTTGTGAGTGTTTCTTCTATTACAGAAAATGCTTGTGTATATACTTTGGAATCAATAAATATACCATTCGTTGGAGAGAGAGAGTTCTCATCTTATAGTTGTAGTTATAGTTGAGGGACCTATAGTTGTGATTTCTATCCTATAAGTCAACTATAGGCACCTGTAGGGAGAGTTATAGTTGAGCTCTTGCAACTATAACAACAACTATATTTTTGGTAGCAGTGTTGGGTGGTGAGCGATGGTTAGAACGTGTGAAGGGCTGTGTTTATTGTGAGAGAATGTTCACAGTGGGGGAAAAATAAGTTGCATTCTTGTTGGATGGAATAACCCTAAAATATGTTATTCTACTTTGCTTAGGGTTAACCCTGAATACCTGCAAAATTAAAAAAAATATTTGTTGTAACAAAGGAAGTATTACATTGACCTTTTGAAGGAGATCGCGCAAAGGACAATTTTCTTAGTAATAACGATAGTAAGGAAATCTGAGTTCGTAGGAGTACAATATAATCGAATCTGTTAGTTAAAATGTTAGCAAAAACGGACCTGTTAGTAAGTATGTTAGTAAATCAAAAAAATCAATGAATTTTGTTAGGAGCCACAAATATCTAACAAATTAGCTAACAAGGCCAATTTCGAGAAGGTTTCTGCCCAGTATAAAACCTACATGCACATGTTAGTAAGCCCTTTGCTTTTTACTAACAGCTTACTAACAATTTGTTTGCAGTGCAGTAGTTTAGAGTTTCAAACCTGTGTTTGGGATACACATTGTTTAAAATAAAGTTACAACTAGGCTCCACAATGTTCTACATCTTGGTAATGTACCATTGTAGACGTTTGTCCTTGTTCTTCTCGAGAGCACAACAAGCATTATCCTCATGGTAGACATTGTTTTTCTTGCAGGAGTTGCAGTAACGTGGGCTTTTGGCAGCTGTGTTGCGGGCATTGCAACGTGTTGCGCATGGAGGACTGTTAGTGGTGTTGCCAGTTGTAGGGATTTGCTGGTTGGATGTTAGTAGTGCCATGAACTTAGTTGTTTAGGCAAGGAGTTCTTGTTGTTGTGCTTTGAGTTGCTTGAGGCGATGGTCTTGTGTGGTGGTGAGTGCCGCGGCATGCTCCTGAGTGTGCTCAAGGGCATTTTTGAGACTGTTTGTGTACTCGAGGATGGTTTGGTGGTCATCTGGTGAGAGAGTTCCAAGGGAGGTGGTGACAATGCTGGCGGCACTGATTAAAGTGTGTGCACTCTCGTACCCACCAGTGTGTGCGTCATGCTCTGCATTAAACTTTTCCTTGCTCTTGTACAGAGTGACAAAATGAGACTTGGCGGAGTCCCATGTTTTGTCTGCGGAGGGTTTGAGTTCCCACGCCTGCATTTCTTTGTCGTCGAACATGTCAGACGAGTACATGCTTTTGATGTAGTGTTGGACTTTGGTGGCATCAGGAGCAGGTACACCACTGTCTTGGCATAGCTTTTGTTGCTTGTCAAGTTCAGGAGCAAACTTTGTGATGTGGGTCGCGAGATCCCATTGCACATGGAAGGCGGGGGCTGCCTGTTTTTTCTCAAGTGTAGTCACGACGCACCATTTGTTACGCAGGTGCTCAAGGATCAGATGGTTTGGGCTCCGTAGCCAATGTAGTTGTTGTCGAGTTCTTCGATGTATGCGGTGTCGACTGCTTTGCGGACGATTTTGTCAACAATGATGGAGTCGATGCTTTCCTGTTTCCAGAACTCTTGGAATTCGAGATTGTGATCTGCCATGATGTGAGTTCGGTGTGTCAGAGTTGTGTTGTTTGTGAGGTTGCCAGGATGATGGGAGGTAGGACGAGGCATGTCATGGCAAGATTGGGGACGTTCGACGTTCGTTATTGTCTGGTACTCCGCGCCGTTTAGCACGAGTGCGAGATGGCCATGTCGCCCACCCCAGCTTGTCGTTTTGAAGTCTGTCGCGATCTTGGCAATTTGTTGTTTCAGGACGTTCACAGTGGAATTCGACGGTTGGCCAATGATCTTGTCAATAGGTATGGGTGCAACGATTGCTCAAACTGCTTCATGGACGGCGGCTTCGTTGGCAGTGGGCGATGACATGTTTGTGGTGCATGTGTGAAAACGGGTTGGTTGATTGTTGCGTGGAGGTAGTAAATGGGAGATTAAGTTTTGAATTGGTGAAAAAGTGTTAGGTATCACTGCTGAGCATAGCGAGATGCATCGATTGTCATTAATTAGGTGATAAGTAATTTATGAGAGCTATTTTGTAGTCAATACAGTCCTGCGTATTGACGACGCATTTGAGTGGCTCTTAGATCAGGCCTTTTGGGGCTAAAGACCTGAGAGCATACTTACGTGCTACTCATGCACTGATAAGTATGTACATGATAGCACATGGAGAAAATGGAGGGTGTTTTGACTGGTTTTGGCTAGTATAACAACCAGTGCTTTTAGGATTCAATTCCTATCATGGACTTCAGCACATATACCATCATCCATGAAGAAATGATTGGGTGTATTGGCTGAGGAGTCAAGGAGTCCCTTGTGGAGGGTGTATGGTTTAGCACCAGAGAAGTGAATTCTTTGCCAAGGAGGGTGCCCCACTTCAACTGATCCAGATATTGGTTATGCTTTTCCACTATTGTGTAATCATTGAACAGTAATGTTGACAGTTGCTCCGCCATGCATCGGCAGATTTCCCAGGATGCTAGGGAGAATTCACTACCAAAGGTTAGTCCCCATTGTAGGTAGAAGGTGTTGGCAATGACATAACTAAAGGCCTCTGTGCAGTCAGGGTGATGTTTTATCTGCCATAGCAGGTTTTTACATCACTTGCATGGAGGATGATGTCATCTGTAGGGTATGTGACGCACGAATTCCAAATCCTGACAAGAATTTCGTCAAAAGTGTTCCTAAAGAGGCAGTCAAGCTTTACTCCATCCTTGGTGGACATCATCATGTTAACAGGAGTCGATGTGGGTATGAAGCATCATGATCCATCAAAGACTTGCCTTTCTTTTTTGTTTGGCTTCTGCAAAATGTTTTGTGGTGTGAACAAGACTTCCAGGAGAAACAGTGCAATCCAGGAAGGAAGGGGGATAACAAAACAATTCCGTTCCTCTTTGTGCACAGTGGTGTTAACTTGTGGCAGTTTTTGGTTGATTGATGGATGATTGCCTTGGTGCCAGTGGAGCAGGTTATTATCTTGACTGGTTTCAGTGACAAACCTTGCTGGGGTGCTGGTCATCATCAATTGAACATAGTGTGTGAAGAGGTCATCATCAACTTTACCACACAGGTGCTCAACACGAATTAAAATGTCACCGTATTTGCCTGTATAATTGTTGCGGGGGGATCTCATGATGTCTCAAACATGACCATCATAGTATAAAAAAACAGTAAACGGAATTTTGTTTCTGTGTCACAGGGATGGTGAGTTGTTTCTCCCAGTCTACATTGTACTATAGGAGCATAGTGAAATCATGGTACGGAAGATGTTCAATCATGCAACTGAAATGTGCTACTATATGATGTGTATCATATAGGCACTAGAGGGAGAACTTGTCCAGAGATCCACTCTTAAGAGGCCAATGAGTATGGTTTCAAAGGTGCCTTCTTGTTGACAGACATTGCTGCTCGAGATCTGCCTGAAGCCTGTAGTCATAGCATCACGGGAGATGGGATATTAGGACTTGGATGTATATTGTCTGGTGGGAATTTTTTGGCTGTTTGAATGAGAGTGTACTCACCTGTTTGCTGTTCCGTAGAAAGGGTGGAATCAATCCCTAGATGTGCTTTACAATAATCATGAATGGCAGTATTGCACTGCAAACGAGGTGTTAGCAAGACTGTTAGTGACAAATTATCTCTTGCTAACAAGTAGGAGTTATACTGGGTTTTTTTTCTCACTAGTTCATTAAAAATCAAAACTGTTAGATAAATTGTTAGTAAGTTTGAGACCTCCGTCCTATCTAGCCTTTTGACCCGCTTCCTTACAGTCTAACTAACAACATCCGTTTTTGCTAACGTTTTAGCTAACACAGTTGAACGAGATCAAAATGATTGACTCCTAAATCCTTACTAACAGATTTACTAACAGCGACTGTGCCACGCGGGCATTCTGGTAGGAGTAGCGCTGTGGAGAATCCTTTTTCCTATGTTCATACAAAATTGACTTTTGATGAGAAATCGCATTTTGAATAATGTACCTCCTCTGTTCCAACAAAAATCATTCTTATATAGGAATTAGCTTTTGAATCTAACGGTCATTTGGTGATACTCTCAAATTCATATCTTGCCTCTTCTTTCTTTCTGCCGCCAACGTTGGTTTTCTTGTTTAACACCTTAAATATTGGAATGAAATGTCCTATATGAAAATATGTAACAAGAAAGTGGTAATATCACTCACTCCATTTTGCAAATCCTTTGTCTTTCTCTTCTTGCTGGGTTTTTTCTTGTTCTCAAGTGGAAATAGAACAACGAACCTTTGAGGTTATTTCCTTTTCACGAGATTTATACAATAACAGAAAATATTCTCCCTTTACCTGAGAAGATTTCCATGCAGTTTTCAATGCGACGGCCTCATCATCTTAAAACAGATCGTGAGAGTTCTGACGCAGAGGAAAGTTATGTGATAGTAAAAGAAATAATATCCAGACACTCACATGCTTCCTGGCCAGAAAGGTTTTCAAATGGTTCACAAGTAGCCTCACTCAAAGGGTAATCAATCCATTTCACAAGGAACTCTTCCCTTCCCTCTTTAACACACATTTTGAGTACCTTCTCCACATAATACTCCCCATCACTTCCTCTTTTAATGTCATTGGATTTAGCAGTTTCCATCCCGTTGATGAATGCCTGTCGTTCCTCATCTGTAGCGCCTGTGTCATCATATGTCAAAATATTGGATATTAGCTATTAGTTCCCTTTCATGTTAAGGAAAGAAACTCATCACCTGCCAAAATTCTCACCGGATGTAGGTGGAAGAAATACCTCATCATCCATCTCGTTCGCTGGACGAGGGACCACCACATCATTCTTGACTTTTGGATTCGAATTTTGTTCACCTAGACCTAAAAAGGATACTTTGTGCATGGGTTACTGCTTACAGAACATACTCTCGTGGCACTGTGCACAACACTTACAAGAGAAGGGGGCAATTCCTTTCCACGGATCTTCCTAGAAGACAAAGAAGGTACTTCGATGGATGTCAAAATGTTGTGTGTGTTCAGCAGTTCCTCATGACATCTTCGCATGTCAGCTGTCACACAAACCAATACAGCAATGTAATTTAGTGATCCGAATCGTTCAGTTTCAACCAACATTTTAGAAACACTTACAGTCACCTTTCCTAAGTTCTGCCTCATCTCCCTGATTTTCTGTGTTTGCACCATTATGATATGCATTCTTCTTGGGTTCCTTGGAATGTCGGTTTGTCTTCTCAGTTCACTCTCTACCGTAGTAACTCGACACGTCTCTTCCTCCAACAAGCCAATGTCAGAGTACACCATATCAAAATCATCTCAAACGATTAAGATTGAAAATAACAGTCATGTTGAGTGCATACTCTGTACTGCAAACATCTAAGAAAATAGTATGTTCACTCACTTGCATAATGCTCCGCCAAAGGGTCATGGGGATGCTCACTGCTCTCTCCACCTGCATCCTTTTCACCAATATTATCCCAAACAGAACCAAATAATTCTTGGTCAACCGAAGAATCCCAATCCTTCCTCTCCGAATCAGGATGCTCAATACTTTTCTTTGCTGCATCATCATCACTTCCCCTCTTACATTTCACGTCATAGTACTCTAAACCATGCTGTCCAAAATCGTCTCTGGTCATGACCTGTTCATTGACAAGGGATGAATGAAAATGACTGTTCAGATTGTCAAAAAAATGTTAACTTCGAATCATTTTGTTTTCACCTCATTTCCAACATGGTATCTTTTATAATATACCCTCATTTGATCTACAAATTGGTCTTCGGGTAAGAATTGAATTGCCTTGGAGAGCTCATCTTTTGTTGGTAGGCATCTTGGGACTCCACCTGCTCTCCTGACAATGTATCCATGATACAGAAATCCCAGAACTGCTATTACCTTTTTCTCAACAACCACTGGACCCTTGAACAGGGTATCAAAACTCATCTCCTTCCCACTATCTACTTGGGCTTTTTTAGGATAAATCCTTTCATACCACACTCCCCCAACATTATGTAACATACCCCTCCTCATCCTTTGATTGAATGTATTGTTGAAAAGATGGTCTGCTATCTTATATAGGAAATGTTTTTGGTTATCTGGCAACTTGATCTTGAATTTTGATTCAAGAGCAACTTTTGCTCGATCAAACCATGCCCTCTCCTTCTTGTGCAGATGTTTTAGGATGTCCAGAACTCGCTCAAGATAATTGTCATCCAAAATATGACTGGACGATAGAACAGCATTGTGGATACTCTCAATACTGCTTCCTTCTACATTAAGATTATAAAACTTTGCCCTTGTCTTGATTCGATTGAGTAACATGTAGCAGATGGTGGATTAATTCACAGAATCATAAAATTGACAAATAAACAACATACCATCAAATGCGACAACAGACATTTTGTCAGATTATCATTGGCTTTTTCATAAAAAATGTTGATCTTCTCCATGAAGGATTCCATTTGAGAATAAGAAGGATTTTTTTCTGGGAGGCTTCTATCAAAGTGAACAGCATATCTCCACATTTTATTGCCATGTTTTTGATCAATAAATTTTTTTCTTTGCTGGGAGAAAGTCATTCGGAAGAGGTAACAACTCTGGTAGTTTTCCATTTATTATCCCCATCAAATCATCAGAACTTAGGTTCGAGTTGGGTGATGTCATGGGAATTTGGTTAGTTGAGGTAGGCAACAGTGACGATTGGGTATCACTTGGTACATGCACCGCAGATGACAACCCTGTTGTTTGATGGCTTGATGTCAAGGAGGATGCTCTTGAGTACATTGATGGGTTAAGAGTACATGGGGTATGGGAGGGGGTTTGACTTGTTGGAGCAGAAATTGAATAATCTGCTGTTGATGACTTCACTGCTGACGGAAAATTTGAGCCCAACGAGGATGCACTGGAATATTTTGAAGCTGGCGTATTAATGGCATGGGATGAGTGATTTCCAGTTGGGCTCCTCCTGTAGGCAACACAAGATGGTCCAGGATTGGGGAGAGTGTTGCCGGAAGGCGGATTGCTATTTGTTTCCGATGATATTTTGTACATCGCCACGGAAGGCACGCAAAGTGGAGGAAGACGGGGATGACAAGGAGTGGGCCGGGGCAACTGTGTGGAAGAAGGGGGGGCTCTGCTTGATGTAGGGAAGGTGGTAGGACATTCTGAAGGTGGGGAGTCAGGGACGTGATATCTGACCCAGTATGGATATCCCCCCCAAAATCATACATGATGGCATCATCCATCTTAATAACCATGCATCTTGCTGCCGATAGTGACCAAATGCCACAATGGTGATGAACATGGAGGGGGTCAAAAGTGATCCTCAGAATATATTGAGCTGTGATGCAAGCTTTCTGTTGAATCTACAGCAGAATCAATATGTGATATTGTACGTGATATGTACAATGTTCATATAGAGCAACTACATAACATACCTTCAAACATAAGCCTTAATCATGCATGCTGCCTTATTTTCTACATCCCGGAATTCTTTGCTCCATCGCCAGTCCATTGCCACAACTGCCTCCTCCAACTTGGGGGGAACTGAATACACTGGGATATGGTTTTATGCCAAACATCAAATCCCCCATCCCTGTATGCAACAGTTTTTCCATTGTCTTTTTGTCCCATCAACGCGGGAACAGAAATGTGAGGGGGCGACACATTTTTGGATTCGATTGATTGCTTTGTGTAAAATGGGATCGTGGTCTTGTCACTGTAGCACCAGTATCCTTCGCGGGTGTGGACTCTTTGGACGAAACAAGATTCTGTTTTTCGCTTGGCTGTCCTTCGCATTTTGAGACTTGTTGTTGCTCGGCTCCCCCTCCTATCTCCAATTCACTTCCGTCGTCCACCACCCGAATCACATCCACATTGTTTCCTCTGCCCATCAATGTGGGAACGGAAATGTGAGGGGGCGACACATTTTCGGATTCGATTGATTGCTCTGTGTTAAACTGGGATCGTGGTCTTGTCACTGTAGTACCAGTATCCTTCGTGGGTGTGGACTCTTTGGACAAAACAAGATTCTGTTTTTCGCTTGGCCGTCCTTCGCATTTTGAGACTTGTTGTTGCTCGGCTCCCCCTCCTATCTCCTATTCACTTTCGTCGTCCACCGCCCGAATCACATCCACATTGTTTCCTCTGCCCATCAATGTGGGAACAGAAATGTGAGGGGGCGACACATTTTCGGATTCGATTGATTGCTCTGTGTTAAACTGGGATCGTGGTCTTGTCACTGTAGTACCAGTATCCGTCGTGGGTGTGGACTCTTTGGATGAAACGAGATTCTGTTTTTTGCTTGGCCGTCCTTCGCATTTTGAGACTTGTTGTTGCTCGGCTCCCCCTCCTATCTCCAATTCACTTCCGTCGTCCACCGCCCGAATCACATCCACATTGTTTCCTCTGCCCATCAACGCGGGAACGGAAACGTGAGGGGGCGACACATTTTCGGATTCGATTGATTGCTCTGTGTAAAATGGGATCGTGGTCTTGTCATTGTAGTACCAGTATCCTTCGCGGGTGTGGACTCTTTGGATGAAACGAGATTCTGTTTTTTGCTTGGCCGTCCTTCGCATTTTGAGACTTGTTGTTGCTCGGTTCACCCTCTTATCCCCAATTCACTTCTGTCTACCACCGCCCAAATCACAATGGATGTAAGTTTACAGAGAGTCATACTCCCATGGAGGCCATTCCCCAAGAGCAATATTTTTGATCCAGTGTGTAAATTTAATCCTGATCGAACTTGCAAAACTCTTAAACATGGGGCTTCTAAGGAGGCTTTCAACCAGATTTCTAACTTATGTTTCAGAGTTAGTGCACTACTTCGTCATGTGAATACACTATCATGGTTATATGTCCTTTGGTTGGAAAACATGGATTCAGCCGGTGGAACTCTGTCAGAGGAAGATAAGTCCATGACAACTATTCTCATCCGGATGCATGATCAAATCGACACTGGAAAGAGATTCAATGACACAAGGGATCAAATAGATCCCTTGGTTGATGCCACTAGAGTACACGACCTTGGTTTTACCGGAGTTAGCCTTGACGACTTCAAAGGTGTCAAAAGGGCCAAAAAGTCTAGATTCAAATCAAAGTTTAAGGTGGCTTTCGATAAGTGGAAATACAGCAATTTTAAAGATGTTTTCCTGAACCCAATATCAGGTATTTGCCTTAGTATGTATCAGAGTAAGATTGCATTTCCCTTCAGCCTGCTTGCACTCATACTTTTTACTGATGCTTTTTTGTTACCCATATACAGATATAACCGCAAAACTGAGAGAAAAGGGGCTTTCAGTGAAACAAGTTGAAGACTGGAATATTACTGTCAAAAGTTTTGCCTGTTTCCCCACTGTTCCACTATTATTTGATGAGGAATCTTGGAAGGCCCTTTGGCCGATAATAAACAAGACACCGCTCGAGGTGAGACAAGTCATGCAGAAACTGCAAGAAGAACGAAAACTGGAAGAGATGAAGAAGAAGGATGAGGAGAATAGGAAACGTCAGAAAGAAGAATTAGAAAGGCTTGATGCTCAGAAAAAAAGCTCAGCTTGAAGCCAGAAAGAGAAGAACAATTATATAATCTCCCACACAATCGCCATTACCCAGCTTGCCAGACCTTACTCCTGAGAAAGTAATGCCCCCCAAGAAGGCCATGTCATCATCAATGAGCTCAGCAACTGCAAGTAAAGCTGTTGAATCAAATCCTCCTTCTGTATGAAAAATCAGTTTCTTTTGTTTTTGTATGGATTAGTGTTTCTCACATACACATATCTCTCTTCTCGCTAGGATCTGTCCATTACTGCCCTATTAGAACTGCAGGCAATCAAATGGTCATATAGATACAAGCCTCCCTACTCCAATATCCAATACCAAGTAACAAACACTTGCCCCATTGATACCAATCTTCAAATGATCTTCTTCCTGTGGATCAGGGGCTTTGTTCCCCATTCTGTTGTGAAGGAGGATTTGCTCCTCCTGGACACTCTGATTTGCATCAGGAGAGGAGATTTCGATGAAGCCCTCCATGATGTGCTGTCAGATAGGTGCTTCGATGATCCCCAGATAGCTAACAAACTACAAGGAAGGGTCAAAAGAATTAGGAACACAGAACATTGGAGTTGTAAAGGATGCTTCAATGAATATAGGCCATTTCACAAATTATTTAAGGCATATGGCTCAAAGCAGGTGATTTGGGAAGTCTGTTCAAAGATGGGAGAGAGTTGCCCCTTGCATCATTACTTTGAAAAAGCAATCAAGAAAGCATGTCTATCAACGATGGTACCCTGTACATGTCAATCATGCGCCAACAATGTCCGTCCAAGATACCATTAACAAGAAGTTTCCAACGAATGTAAGACCATGCCAGAGGGAGAAAGCTATTGCAGATAATGAACCCAAAAAATACACAAGTGAGACAGATTATGATCATTGTCCGTAAAATGGGACCAGACAGGCACATTCCATTTCTCCTTGTCCTTTGGTGATGACAATCCATTGTAACACAGGAGTACTTGTCTTTCATACCCTTGATGACATTCCCAAACAAGTGGTCCTTCCCCCAGCCATTCGATATACCCTTGCAAGTGTGATTCTGTATAATGGATCTCACTATAGAGGAATTAGTCTGGATATCAAAAATCCACATGGGAATCATGTCATCTACAATGGAATGCTGAATCCCCCCAAAAGGACTAAACTGGTCTCAAGTCAAATGATAAAATTTCCCAATATGCAATGGGATATAACATTTTGGAACTGTGGTATGTCAAGGTGGAGAAATCTGCCATCCCTCCAGCAGTCCAGCCTAGGGTCCCTTTGCCATCGGTCTCTTTAGCTCCCACAACTCTTCCCTCACCATCCACGGTTTCATCCACTGCCATCATGCCGCCCGGGATACCAAACCTTGGAAACACCTGCTACCTCACAACGCTCGTGCAGATAACATTTTGGGTAGCGCCCCTCACCAATGTGTTGATCGATGCCAAACTAAATAAGAAAGACAGAAAAAAATTTGACGCCATTGATTTCGCCGGGGGAAGAAGTTCCCTACGAGACTGTTTGAAGGTCTTAAGTGTCTGAAACAACTGCTCTCCAGTATGAAAAAAAGTATTGAAGACAAAAAGACACATTTGTCGACGACAAGGTTGGCTTTGAAAACTAAAATGGCAAGGCTTTGTAACGTTCTTAATCTGTCTCAAACACAAAACGAGGCTATCGATGAATGCTGGACCATTATGTTTGACCACTTCTTTGACATTCTCAAAGTTTCTCACCTGTACAAGGCTGAAATAAATACGTTTTACCGCGAGATTTTTGAACCCAACTATCAAGCCAAGCCCAGGGAGAGTAAAAAATCCCTTATTGAAAGCTGTCTTCTAATCAAGAGTGATTTGAAGATTGTGATCGAAGAAGAACGATGTGTCGTCGGACCGTCTTTCGTCTTTCAACCCCAAGTTGAATGCTTTTGAAAAAGCGACAATCAACGAAGAGGAATAATAAACTGATCACAATACTTCAACTCTACGAGCACCGACATGGACGTGTCGATGACAACGTGTCGACAAAGTACCATTCATTATTGTCGACGATTGATTCGGACTGAAAAAAAGTACAGCTAAAAATGTCTCGGGAATGGGTCGTGTTGTGGAGGTGTTGTGGGTCCCGATCGCAACCAAATCGTCCAAACGCTGCTCCGCAATCCTGTTTGGGAACAGCTCGATGATCTTGGCAGATCGACAGTGGTGGCTCAAAGGAGAGAGAGCAAACCAAAACGATCTTCTTGCGTCGATGGCATGGAGGAGGTGCGGTTGATGGCTTTGTGATTTTTTTTACGGTAGGAATACGTAGACATGGTACTGCAAGGGTACCAACAATATTGGCGATGAAAAAAATATGAGCAATTTTCATGCCGAACAACAGAAGGGTGGTGTGGGGCAATGTAATTGCTCTGCACCCTTCGGTCATTCTACCACAACAATTCTGGAAAGGCTTCTTGAAATAGGATTCTACATGAGACATTATTTGGTTTTGTAACAGAACTTGGTTTACAAGTTCAAAACAAGCCATAACTAATAGGGTAGATTAACCCAAATCAGGTTAATTTACCTAGTTGTGTCACCAACCGATATCAAAATGATCATCAGAACGTAAAGAATTGTAGTATTTCATGCAAAATTGACATGCAGACAACATGGAAAAAGTTATTACCAGCAGCCGCTGCAAGATTTTTTGTAGCGAGTAGACAGAATGAGATTTGTATATAGAGGTAGTATGGGATAGTTGCTTGTCTACGCTTAAGTAATAAGTAGCAGTTGCCAATGGGCGCGAGCGCCTCGCAGGCTTTGCGCGCGCCGCGCTCGCGTTTCGCCCATTTTTAAAGTAAGATATATGACTCTATGGTACTATTTTTTACTTATATAAAAGTACTAGTTTACAAAGGTTCCCTTGCCGTTTGCGAAATCATTCTCTTGTTAAACTCTCTTTTGTGACAATATAACGTTCCCTTCAAGTTTATAGAACCATTGTTGTACGTATGATTAAAATGATTTGTGACACATTAATGATCCCTTCAAGTTTCCAGAAACATTCTTGAAAAAAAGGTTATACGATACAGCGCTATTCTGTAAGCTATTCACAAGATATAATTTTAAAGGTAGGCAATTACTTAGGACAATATAACTACCCATGTAAGTCCAAGCGAAAAATGAACTATTTACAGGTAAGTTCACATCAACTTCATGGTCAGTACCTGTGTTTTGTCAAAAAGCAAAAAAACTGTCTCACTGAAGAAGAAGAAGAAGGAGAAGAAGGAGAAGGAGAAGAAGGAGAAAACGGCTCAGTTTTCAACACAACTAAGATTTTGAAAAAATCTTGATTGTTTGTCAAAGAAAATCGGCGAGAATTCTTAAATTTTTGTAAACGGGGTGCGTCAAAACTCTACCTAAACTCGTAGGCTGATCGTACAATACACAAAATGAGGGGGGAATGTACGTTTAAGTCAACGTCACCCGTAAGGGTGGGACTCAGTTTCCAATACAACGAAGATTTTGAAAAAATCTTGATTGCCAGGTTTGAATTTTGTTCGTGACTCATTGGATGAGAGATAAAATGACTAACCGATTTGCAGTCGGAGTATTTCCCTGGGGGTGTTGAAAAAGATATCTTTTGTACCATATGGTACCAATGGAGTCATTTTGCTCGACTGCGAGTCAATAGCGCATTTATACAATACCGTGAACGGATGTCAATTTTTAATAACAAAAGAAAGATAGAGCAACGTCAGGTCGAATGCGAATGAACAGTGGCCCCCAAAAAGACCACAGAGACAAACCGACCTGGTCCCTCGTTTCGTTGAATGATGACCTTTCTCAAGTTCATTCGAGATAAAGATTGAGTCTCGGTACTCGAGTTTTGTTAAGCAGAAAATATATTGCCCACAAGTCTCTTTCACATTTGAGGACAAGGCGTAACAGCGCTTCTCCATTTCAAGATTTCATTTTAAGACACTCACTTCAGCCCCTTCATTCACGGTTTTTGCTTGTGGTCTTACTGCAACTTTTGAGATCCTTCTTTTCCATATATAATATTATGTAAGCACTCTAGCATTCATTGGATCGCATACCAGTTGTTCTCATAACACGTTTTGTCATAAATTTTTTTTGTTGCGTCTTGGTGCAGAACCATATAAATAATTAACACCGCAGCGCGAGCATTCTAATCCCTACAACTTCTTGTCGAATCGAAGTCGTCCAACATGTACTTCAAGTATTCGCTCTTCGCTGCGGTCTTCTTTGCAGGTGGGGTTGATGGTGTACCCGGCACCAATCCTCCCAGCACGTCACCTAGTAAAGCCCCATCTACCAGTCCAACCAAGAGTCCGTCCAAAAGTCCGACTACTAGCCCAAGCAGAAAGCCTTCCGCCTCGCCAAGCAGCCAACCATCCTCCCAACCAAGCAGCGAGCCGTCGTCGAAGCCCAGCCGCCAGCCTTCGTCTGAGCCGAGCCAGCAACCATCGTCTGAGCCGAGCCAGCAACCATCGTCGCAGCCTTCTGAATCGCCTAGCTCGCAGCCCTCGTCCGAGCCAAGCCAGCAACCATCCTCGCAGCCCTCGTCCGAACCGAGCCAGCAACCATCCTCCCAGCCATCTGAATCTCCTAGCGCGCAGCCCTCGTCCGAGCCCTCCAGCATGCCAAGTTGTACGGTGAGTTTCGATATGTCACCCCTTTCCTATGAATCTGATCGCAAAACTAACCAGCCAATCCATTTTCAACCAACCCGCACAGCCCTCGCAGTCCCCTACTCCCGCCCCGTCTGTTCACCTTTTCTACCCCGACTGGTCCGGCGAGGGTTTCAACCAAGGATGCTTGAACGACGGAAACGAACCCGCCTACATGGCATCGAATCCCGGTGTCTACCTGCATTCCACTCTCGACAAGTGCTGCTCGACTCATTTTGCGTGGAACTACGACGGTTGCATGGGTAAGCTTGATGATACCTGTGCTCGTGCCTTGTGGTATCCCGATTGGGAAGGAACGAACACTGGGTGCGTTCGCGATGGTAACGAGCCTCTCTACATGACTCAAAATAATGTTCAGTACCTCTTCAGCACCAAGGCGGATTGCTGCAAGGAACACTATTCGTGGAATTTGGTGGAGTGCATGGGGACAAGTTCGGCATCTAGTGGCAACAAGTATTACCCGGACTGGTTGGGTGATGATACCTGCAAGAACGATGGTGCCGCCCCAACCTACATGGCCCAGAATCCCACCATGTGGTTGCACGACACTCTCTCTTCCTGCTGCACCAAGAACTACGGTTGGAAGATGAGTGAGTGCATGAATGGTGGAACGGCTCCAGCCCCTTCTCCGGGTTCCGGTTTGTACTATCCCGACTGGACCGGAGCCAATGAAGGCTGCCTCAATGATGGCAACGAACCTGATTACATGGCTGCCAACCCCACTCTGTGGATGCACAGCACCCTTGACTCTTGCTGCAAGAAGAACTATTCTTACAACCTTGCCAGTTGCACAGGAGCTGCAGCTTCCTCTGCAACTTCCAAATGGTACATGAGCTGGAGTTCGAATAAGTGTGTTCAGGATTGTGTTGGAGCTTCTCCCTGCGGAGGTTTGGCCAACAGCTGGGATATCAAGTATGACACTCAGAGCAAGTGCTGTTCAGAAAGGATGTGGTGGGATGTAACTGCTTGCAAGGCTTGAGTAGTCGGATGAGTCTATGGGGTAATTTCAGTCTGCATTAAATTTTTGTAAAGAATACCAGCTATTTGTCACGTCAGTAATTCCGATGTGGTTCCAGTTTAAGTTGAATTATATTTCTCCATTCTTGTTTCATATCAATGCTGCGACCACATCTTCCAAAATGACGGTGAAAACAGTGGTAAATTTTTTTACCGTCACGACGAAATATAACGACGATTTTTGCTTCTCCATTTTCATGCAATGAATATCACATCAACTAGCTATCGCTAGCTGTTTTCATTCTGAGATTGGCATTGTATAGTATTACGCCCATACACACAGAGTGTGCAACAGTATGTGCAACACTGTGTCATCTACATGTAGAGTTCTCGTTTCTCCGTAAAATCTAAGACGTTACTTAGACCTATACGTTTCTAAATAAATACGACGATCAATCAGTATATTTTGTATGACATGTATAGGTCATACTAATCTGCTTCTATTATGTGGGAGTTTTTTTTTCAAGAAGACTGAAAATAACTAGATAATATTATGTGACCAGTGACATACCACCAAGAAAGAGAGGGTTGCTCCTGTAAACACAGTAAATTACTAATTATTATGAGAGGCCCCCAACCACCCTCCTAATGGCCTCTCCCAAGCCCAGGAAGCAAACAAACAAACAACAATTCATAACAACCTATCAATTTTGTCACGTCGATCTTTGGCCAAAGCGTAGCAGATGGAGCACACCGACTTCCCCCGGCCGTACACAAGATAAATCCTATCAATGGCAGTATCCGGTGTAAACCCATGTGCAATCATACGAGTAACTGTGTCCCATAGGTTTTTGCGCCGACTAAAAGCAAACTTATTCGCCCCTCTCTCATGGATGTTAAAGTCCCTTGCAGGCTTCGTCCCATTCAGCCCAAACTCCCATTCCTTCCAGACTGTATACAGATCCTTCGGATTCTTGCTCAACTTCACTCCACTCCTCATTTCCTCCATCCTTGTACTCGTCCCCTCCATATTTGTTGTGCCATGCAAACCACTTGACAAGTGTCCAGTGATCCTCCTCTGTGTGGAATATGAACGAACAACAGGTTGAGCAGCAATCCTTTTGACATTAGTGTTCATGTTTCGGAGGTATGACCTCTGAACACCAAACAAACTGATCATCTCCTGGCGAAGATCCTCCATCCTCTGCTGTAGAATAAACTGCTGTGAAAATAAAGTTTCAGTTTCCATGGATGACTTACCGCCCAATATCCCTCGGACCCTGCATTGGCAGCTGGCGCCGCCCCTCTATCTACACCCACATCCACATCAGTCTCTCCATCAACAGCATCAACTTGTGTCTCCATGGCTGGTGCAGCAGGACGGCGAAGAGGAACAATCACAAGCTGATCACCGAGTTGCTGGACGGCCAAAGAGATTTTCTCAATTGGATTCACATCAGGTGAATTCCCAGCACCAACCCAGCGATCTTTGATGTCAGATGCAAGTTGAGGAGGGATGATGGGTACAGTGTACTCATTCACCGTTATTTCACCTTCAAATGCCGCCCAAAGGAGGGGCAGCGCCAGCACGCGAGCAATCTCGCCGCCAAAGGAGGAATGGATCTTCGGGACAAGAGACTCGATGGCGGCATCACTTATGTGATGGCCTCCTTTGACGGCGTACTTGCAGGGTCCGGGGGCGGTGAGGACTGATGCAACTCGAGCATCAGGATAGGGAGGGTGATTTCAATGTAAGTGTCAACTTGCATCTTCTTCCCCCTCCAACGACCACGTGTTGCGATCCAGTCTCGGACAATGCCAAGACGAGCCGCATAGGACGCTGCGCCCTTGCGAATTGAGTGTGTGCCAAGCAACCCCTCCTTGATCTTGCGAAAGAGCTCACTGTTGAATATGCTTTCTAGCAGACTTGAGACAGCACGGTTAGTCCGATGATTCCCAAACAACAATAAGCCATAGTCCTCACCGCCTTCCAACCACATCGCAATGTTTAGAAGAGGACAGACAATGGGATCCATCGCCCCAAACAAAATCTGCGTGGGCGCCTCTCTCTCCTCACGGATGTTCTTGGACCAAGTCATCTTAACATTCAAAGTAGATGGTTCACGTGGGTTGAACAACAACGAGCCCTTTGCCAGCTTCATCACATCATCAATGCGTCCAATTATTTGCCACTGGAGGCAGAACACAGCAGTCAAGAAGAACCACACGTCACTGTCAGCAAACAGATGACGAATCAGCACAAGCAGCAAATAAAATTCTTCCCATTCAAGAGGGCGACGAGCCTGACTGGAGACACCCTCTTGTCTGACCTCGAATTTTTTTACCTTTGCGATTACATCATTGACGGCCGTGGAGCGCGTGGGGTTTCTGCGAAGATGGATGTCATCCCATTGCATGGTTCGAAGAGGCATGAAATGGGAGATTGCCTTTTTTTGGAAGGCAAGGGAGTTCGATCTGCCCTGATTAGGGCGGTCGTTTGGGCCGGGCGTTGGCGTGCCATAGGCCTTGTTGTTGAGGTAGGCAGCAACTTGTCGGCCGTGACAGCTAATAGCTGTTCACGGGAGAAGGTGGATGCGGTGGTGTATGGGACCCCATCGATGAACGACATGAGGCTGATGAGACAGGTGGTGTAGGACTTAGAAGTGTTGGGAATGTCCATTTTGCGGTTTGTTGATGTATTTTGCAACTTCGTGTTATGAGGAGATCATGGGGGTTCGGTTGCAAGTGGTGAATTCACGCTACCACACTTAATACAATGGTAGCAGTAATACTATTCTCAAAAATGTAGTATTACCACTTACTAGAGCATACGTGTAGGGGAATAGGTACAAATCTAAACAATACAAGAAGATGAGTACTGCCCCGTGTTAAATTTACGTGCAGTTGACACCTTCTTGTCACCAATTTACTACTTTGGTTGCAAACTTCCGAAAATACGACGATTATTTTTTCGGTATCTTTTCTTTTTTAGCATGCAATTTTTACCAGCAGGATTTCTTTTCTGTTCGCCAATATTGAGAGCCCACAAGAGAGCTCTCTCAGCTTCTCACCAACCATTACTTCCCAAAAATAAAATAAAACAACCAAGTGATCACCGCCATCAACCAACCAATTCATCCAGCCACCATGCCCCATCCCCCCCAAACACCACTCAACCGCTACGAGGAGCAACGCCGCCGTGCTGCCTCACGAGCTGCCGCCCGTGAGCGTGGACGCCAGGCAGAAATTGCCCTAGCCCGTCACCTGGGGGTTGAGGAGCCTGATCCACCCACACCGGCCGGTCCCCTAGCTAACTTTGAGGACGTGTTTGGCCACGTAGAGATAGCCGCCCCCCACGTGCAGCTCACTGGGGCCGTGGGGAGAGGAGCCGTCAAGGAAAGAGGCCACCAGAGCCATGGGAGGGAGGGGCACAAGCTTTTTGTTCAGGGACGTGGGGGGAGGGGGAGGGGAATTGCTGGAAGGACTGTTAGTGGCGGGAGAATTGCGAGGGTCATTGTGGATGCATACGGCATGCCCTACGCGCACTCACAGGTGGAAGGACAGTGCCCTGAAGGCATTACTGAGGCACCCGTCCCTCCTTTTGACCCAACAGAAGACCCCAATGCTGGAAGTATTGGATCTCCGTCTCCCAAGTCCAATGCCCCTCCCACTGAAGATGAACATCCGGCCAATACATGGAGGGAGGGCCGTCTTGTGTTTGATTGTGAAGAAGCAGAGATGTGTGCCCCTGCTCCTGAAGAAACACATGTCCCCAATGCTGGAGGCGAGTCCCTCCCTGACGATGAATGCCCCGCCAATACATCAAGGGAGGGGTCTGTTGAGGATGATGGTAAACAACAGGGTCTTGAAGCATATACGCGAGACACCATGAAGATGCGAATTTCACCTGCCACCAGGCAAACCTGCAATGTTGCCCTAACTCGCATGATTCGGTGGTACTATGATCATCCAACCAAGGTTCCAGGGCTACTTAACGAATGGTTTGAGGTTGTTCTTGATGCAGCATCATTTGAGGACAGTGAGAGGAGAACTGCTAGTGGCCGGCCATCAAAAGCAAGGACCTCCTTCAATGCTAAAGTGAAGGAGGTATTGAACAATATGTCCGGCGACCCCGATACTCACCCACTCAACTTTGAGAATCTTTCTTTTAATGCCATTTCACATTATCTGCAGACAATGAGGAGGTCCCTGAAAAGGGCAAAAGCCTCGTCAGACGACGCCAACATAATGGTCATGGAGACCATCACCCTCCGACTGACCGCAAGCTCTTTCGATGGTGTCTGCTCTTCTCTTGCAAACCTATTCACCGAATGTGAAGTAGCCAAGGATGTATCTGGTGCCACAAAGGATATGTGGTTGAGGCTTTCTACATACAAGAAGGGCTCACGGCGCGCATCTGCACGAGAGAGGAGAGAGGCGGGCCTCCGCACTGCTGAAGGTAAAGACCCGCTTCCTTTAAAATGTTTGCAGTATTTGGCTGAGGTGTTACATAGGAGCAAGGAACCTGAACATATTGCTGCTTTGTTTTTGTTGTTGCTGGAATGGAACCTTCTTTCTCGTGCCGATATGGTTGTTAATGCACACATTGACCTGTTTGGTATTTCAAATGATGCTTTGTTGTGCTTTGTGGGCCCTAGCAAAACAGACCAAGAGGGTGTGAAACACGCTGATCACCCCTTTCATATGTATAGCTGTCCCAAAAACCCTGCTATCTGCGTTGTTACTGCTTTTGCCCGGTTTATGATTGCGCATCCTGAGGTTTTGAAGGGCGATACAAAAATATTTGATGGTACGTCGCAGTATGAACGCTTTAACAATATCTTCCGTGAAGTTATTCGGTCTCTACAGCACCGACAATTCTTTCTCGACAATGGAATTACTCCTGAGTACTTTGGCACCCACTCACTGAGAAAGGGAGCTGTGACTTTTGTTGCTTGCGGTGTGACCTCTTCACCGCCCATCTGTTCAATTTGCATTCGAGCAAACTGGAAGTTACCAGGTGTTATGAATCGATATGTGAGGTACAAGGGTGCTGGCGACATGTACGTAGGAAGATGTGTGTCTGGAAGAAAGCGGATGGGGAAGGACTTTGCACTTAGCAATCCATACTTTGATTTTTCGGAGTTGGGGCAAGTAGAGAGAGACTGCGCTATAGACGAGCTGAATTCATGGCTCAAGGAACGTGTCCCTGAGGGTGGTGGTGAGGAAGTGTTTGCCCTTTTTAAGTTTTTTTTAGCCTCATTTGTCTTCAACCGCCAGTCAGGTTGGATTGACGACAACACCCACATTGAAAGCGCACTTCGGTGCTCCCCATTGTGGTCCGAGGATGTACCATATGTTGACCATGTGAGGACTGCATACCCTTGGACTGCAACCAAGGATACTCCAGAGATTACTGGCCTTCCCATCAACACTCTATATTTATCAGAGATTGAAACACTGCACGCCAAGGTTGAGAAGCTTACTGAGTTAATTGAGAGGAACGGGCAGCTGCATGAGGACAATATTGTGAAGAGGTTGGAGCAGTCACTAGATATGAGGTCAGTTGGAGGCGAAGGTTACGCACTCAATAAGGAGATTCATGCAAAGTTGCAAGAGTTGTTGGATCGCCCAGCTGTGCTGGTCGAACCACCACCGCCACCGAATGTACTTACGACATTGGTTGATAATATTTGCTGTGACTTTGGTGACTGTGGTGGTGGCAGTTTGGATGTTGATGAGATGGAAGAAGATGTTTTGATTTCTTTTGAGTCTCAAACGGCGAAGGTAACAGAGCAGGTTCGGCAAGCTACTGTTAGGGCGAAGACAAAGGAACAGCTAGGTAAGCGTTTTGTTAAGGTTGGAAATGTTCATGGTAAATGGAACCCCTTGCCTGCTTCCTTTAGGTACCCCAAATCAATGACGTTGACCCAGCTGACCACATTGTGGCACATGGGTAATCCAAGGGATGGAGTCCCCCCTCTCAAGATCTGCGACTCCAAGAATGTGGGGCACTTTGATAAGAATGGTAGTATTCTTTCTCGGATGAGAAGGCTTATGGATGCAGTTAAGTTATTAGCAGTGCCGCGTGAATTGTGGAAGCCTAGGAATGTGCAGGGTTCGACGTTTTGGAATGGCAGTACGGTTACTGCACTGTGGACAGGAATCTGGGATGATATTAAGCCGCACTTATTGACCAAGTCAAAGAAAGGTGATGTGGAAAGCTTCCACAAGAGCAGAGCGGGAGAACTTTCCTGGAGAACGTGTCACGACAAGTTGTATAGCACTGGCTTGTTCAAGGAATTGGGAATAACAAAGAGGAAGAAATGAATGTATTTTTTGTTGGTAATGAATTATTAAGAACTGCTTTATGTATGAATTCAATTTTTTAGTCTTAGCCATTGTCAGCTCATTTTTTGTCTTAGCCATTTTCAACTCATTTCATAGTCTTCGCCATTTTCATCTCATTTTACTCTGTTGTTTCTACTTTGTCTGTTGCACTTTTTTGAAGCATTTTAACTGCAGTCCAGGTTGGGGTTAAAGTGAAAGATTCAGAATTCCTTAGATTTAGGTGACTTACACGCACACCGTCATTCTGACAGGCAACAATTTTGGATTGACACAGAAAGCTCGCATTTTCCTTCATCGTGTTTATCCAGGTTACAAAATCCTTGGCAAAGTGAACCTAGCACTGGGAGATTAGGAAGAGGCTAAGCTTAACTTGCTGACCGCTCAATAGACTTGTAAAAAAATTGATTTGCTGGTAATGTTACTGGTGCCAGAGAAGACATCCCTCTCTTCCTCGTCAAGTGAAACGTTTTTGGTCCCCTCATGAAACCAGATGACATCTAATAGCACCCACAGGTATCAGCAGGCGGCGGCCCATCATCAAAACTGTCACTCCTCATTTATCCGTTAGTATTAACCGCGTTTGTAACAACTAACCGCGTTTGTAACAACACAATGTCTGAGCTGGGAGCAACTCCCAACAAGCATGTCAATCATGAACACAAGGACTTGGGACAGTATGCGTTTGATAAATTTGAGAGTGGTATTCATCTTGTTCAGAAGTCCAAGTTTAAATGACACGTGAGTAACAATACATGAAACGGGGTGGGGGACTGGAAAGGCAAACTGGGGCCACGGGCCAGTGACCGGGATGTCATAATGGAAGGGGGAGCATCTGGGGAGGCTGCAAATCGCGATGCGGCAACAGAACTCGAGCTGCCAGAGAATGGTTACTCGTTTTGACACGGTGACGGAACACAAATTTTGTGTTGGATGTAAGGACGAATAACTGTCGACAAGGGGGGTTGGACGGTGAAGGATGAGAATGGTGACACAAATCGGGAGTTAGGAGCGAAGCGCGAGAATTGAATCCAACGCGACGGACGGTTTGTTGAGCATTCGACGAGCGACGGGGGACCGTACTCCCGAGGGAGTTCTATCCCGCTACGTCGCCATCGAAGTCATCATTGAAACCGAGCGGCCGGGAGTGGTTGCAAATCGCGATGCCCTGGAATGTATAAAAATGATAGTTGTGGTGGGAAGGGACAAATAAATGAAGGATAGAGGGAATCGTATGATCACACAAAGAGACAGAAAGGCACCGGACGATTGGAGGGTCACAATATTATTTGTGACCCCGCCATTTTCTGGTCATTTCTTTGACTGACACTCAGGGTATCCGTGCGTGGAACAATGGTACATACTAACCTACGTTGAATAGTTAGGTCGCGATTTTACTGGAATCGTACATATCTTAGCTAAGTTTATATTATTTCAAAGCAGAACTTTGGTTTGTTGTGTTGTGTGTCAACAGGAGGAAGGGAAGGTTAAAATTCATGTGACATAAGCGAAATACCATCAATAACGTTACTCACTGAAGAGGTAAGACAGATGAATCCTGGTCACACAAGCATGTAATAGATGATTTTTTGCTGTGCTGGCATGAATGCAGGGCGTGAAATTGTTTCATCCAATGAGGTTGAGGGAAGTCAGCAAAATAGTCTTCATGGAGCGATATTTTTATGTGACAAATTACATATATATTGATAGATTCTCCTGTTCTCATGAAATGAATATGTAGTTCAGACAAGTGATGTTCTTTTCCATTCTGAACATGAGGGTGACTGGGAGATTTATTGTTAGCTGATAAATATTTGACCTATCTCTTGGAAATGAAGTTAAATCATTGAATGAATGATATTAACTTGGCTGAAAATTTCTATTCTTGTTGAAAAGGACTGCATATATGCTGTTGAATCTTTTGGTAGACAGTGGCAAAGTCAATCTGATGCCCGCTCTAAAAGATATGAAATGAAAGCTGGGTGTGTGCAAAAATGCAGCTGCTAACATTTTAGATAGACGTGATATGAACTTCAAAAAATGGTATAGAATATGTCACACATTTTATCACAAAGCTTAAAGTCATACTGTCATTCATTCACAATTTGTACATCTGTTCTGTCATGATGATAACATGTTCTACTGAACTTAACATTACACACTGAGCAGCCGTAGGCTATGACCCTCCCGAAAAGTATTGCATATCAATTGATTGGATACCCCTATCAAAAGTCTTTCAAGTAAATTTAAGGTTTATATGTAACACCCAGCCAACAGTCTGCATGCAGACCGATACAATCTTTAGTCACTCATTATCCACATGACTGGTTTGCCGTTTTCAAGTTGACAGTTTGATGTGAAGACCTGGTTCGTGTCCAGTAAAAATTCATCATTTTAATATAAACTTAATTGATAATGGGGGTTAATTGTACCAGGAATCAGCTATGCCATACCAATTGAGAAAAGTGGGGGGGCAGGTTTGAGTGTGCATTTTTTAAATGCACCACTACTATGAATGAGAATGATTCCTAGACCTAGTTGTTTGAAAGTGTAGAACTCACATCATACTATGCCTAAATATGATATCTGATGTAAAGAGATGTTGTAAGAGTGTCTAGTAAGATTGGCTTGTAATTTTTGTTGTTGTTGATAAGGTGCAGTGTAGATGTAAAGTATTGTGCAACACCATATCATGGTACAAGATATGGCAATACCAAACAAAAACTACCCATGCTTAAAAACTCATATTATTTAATGAAGTAACAGCTCTATTACCAAGGTCCATAAAATAGCCTATAAAATAGCCTATTATTTCGAAAATGGTCTATTTTTCGAAAATAGCCTATTTCTTGATTATATGCTATTTCTGAAATAACTTATTATATAAGGCTATTTTTGAGATATAGCCTATAATCGAAAAATAAGCTATTTTCGAGATGCATGTCGGATTACTGTTCCTACGTAAACAAGATTGTTATTTGAAATAGGCCATTTTCAAGAACTAAGCTATTTTCGAGTTTCGAATATAGGCTATTTCTCGAATATAGCCTATTTCTCGAATATTGCAAATAAATTTCTCAAATATTGCACATTCAACGGATATAGGCTATCTCTTTCTAAGCCAATCGTCGCCAATGAATCGTTTAGCGAGTCGTGAAAGAACTGGCTTCATAAAACTGCGCGTGCTATGGTACTTTTGTGTTGTTCGGTACCTGGATCAATCGTGCTAATTGGTTTGAACGTAAATATATGGTAGATATTGCGCTATGAGCTGTAGGAGGTATGGTATGGTACTTGTGTGTGCTTTAACTTCTTAGAGTTCTACTCTACGGTAGATACCATAGAGATAAATAATAATCAAGATGTTTTTAAAAATCTTAGTTTATCACTGAGCAGATTTTGTCTTCTTCTCCTGTGAGACACTTTTTCACTTCTGCACTTTATGGTTGAATTCATATATACTCTGGTAAAAATACCCGTAAAGCCTAAGTTTTTGGTTTATACGCATGGGTATTCAATGACTGTTGATATGTGATTACCTCTAAAATTATATCCAAAAGCAATTTGTAGCATGACCAAAAATTCTTGTGCACATCTTACAACGTGTTACTCATCACCAAAAAATGGTTTTAGACGTAAACGCACCACTTCAATGCATCGTCAAAAATGTGTTTAGCATTAAATGTTAATGGATTATTTAAGCATCACCAAAAATATTTTTCTTGTGCACAACTTACAGCGTGTTACTCGTCACCAAAAAATGGTTTCAACGTAAACTCACCGTGTCAATGCATCTTTGAAAATGTTTTATTGTTAGCGTTAATGCATTATTTAAGCATCACCAAAAATATTTTTATACCAACAGCATACAACGTTGACTATAAAACGCAGCGTGGCGAAAATTCTTGTGCACAACTTTCAACATGTTACTCGTCACCAAAAAATGGTTTCAAAATGTTTTTAGCGTTAAACATTAATGCATTATTTAAGCATCACAATGAAATATTTTTATACCAACGCGCCAAGCGTGTGACTATCAAATGCTGATGGGCGTTAATGCATTATTTAAGCATCACCAAAAAATATTTGTATACCAATGCATACAATGGGTGATTATCGTAACTCGTGGCCGAAAATTCTTGTGCACAACTTACAACATGTTACTCGTCACCAAAAAATGGTTTCAAAATGTTTTCGTTAAGCGTTAATGCATTATTTAAGCATCACCAAAAATACCAACCGCGCCTACGTGTGACTATCGTAGCGCGTGGCGAAAATTCTTATGCACAACTTACAACGTGTTACTCGTCACCAAAAATGGTTTCAATGTAAACTCACCGTGTCAATGCATCTTTGAAAATGTTTTTAGCGTTAAACGTTAATGCATTATTTAAGCATCACCAAAAATATTTTTATACCAAGCGCATACGTGTGACTATCGTAACGCATGGCGAAAATTCTTGTGCACAACAACCATCACCAAAAAATATTGTAACTTATGCATGGCCAAAAATTCTTGTGCACAAATTACAACGTGTTACTCATCACCAAAACATGGTTTCAACGTAAACGCACCGCTTCAATGCATCGTCGAAAATGTGTTAAGCGTTAAACCTTAACACATTATTTAAGCATCACCAAAAATTATTTTTATATCAAAGCATACAATGTGTAACTTGTGCATGGCCAAAAATTCTTGTCGCCAACTCACAACGTGTTATATATCACAAAAATGTTTTCAACGTAACGCATCACTTCAATTCATAAATACTTTTATATCAACGCATACGTGTAACTAACGCATGGCAAAAATTCTTGTGCACAACTTACAAAGTCTTATTCATCAGCAAAAATGTTTTCAACGTAAATGCACCACTTCAATTCATCATCGAAAATATGTGTTTAGCGTTAAACGTAAATGCACCACACATTCTACATTAAAGCATCAACAATAAAAGTTGATCATTCCTTACAATATTTGAAATCTCATAAAGTAACAAATTTGAGCATTCATATTTGAAATTTGAAGGTCATCCTTTCTTTGTTATCAATGTTTGAAATGTCACAACACATCTCTTCAGAAGCACAACTCATGATATCCACTGAATGTGAGCACATATGACATTTTCCTTTCTAAACCATTTATCACTTCTTATATTGTATGTTTTTGTTCAGGTTTGTTCGAACATGCAAAACAGCTAAGTATGGAAGCGAAGATGATGAAAATTAAAAATGATAAGAAAAGGAGAAATGAAAGATATAGACAACAGTCAAAAAGAGAGGAACAGAAATGCAACAAATGAGAGGAAAGGGCAGGTATAAAATGGATTCAGATTCCATTTGCTTGCAGAAAGAGGATATACTACAAAACCAATGCTGATTCCATACTTCAGAAAAGAAAGATTCAATATGACATCCATCCAGAGTCTATCTGTCAGAAGAACAAGGCCTACTATGAAATCAACACTGATCATATTTCAAAGAGAAGGAAGATAAGGTACAAAAGCAAGTCCTCTGGACAGGAATGTTCCTTTACTTGTTCTGAGAGTGAAAATTTATCGCTTTCTACAAACACTCAAGAGAACACACCATGCTACCAAGATTTTCTGCCAAGAGAGTTGAATGAGTCAGAGATGGAAAAAATGGTTCAGAAGATCAGAGATTTGCCTGTCAACTGCTGTGGATGGTGATATAAACAGGCACGGTGCACATGTATGTGTCATTTGTGACCGCCTCATCATCGGTTTGGAAGATGTCAAATTCATCGAAAGAAGCGTTGTTGGAGCTCATCAAAATTAGCAGTCTCAACTTATGAGGAGTACTACGATGGTGTTCCCATGCATCAAGAATTGGTGAAACAGTACCAAGTGGAGGATTGTGATTTGAAGCATTTGTTACTTTCTCCCAGGGCACGAGTAGATCAGAAAGGGTATGCGTGTTGTGAGATGTGCTATGGGAGCCTAAAATGTTCAGAAATAAGGATCCAGACAAACCACCCAAATTTGCAATAGCCAATGGGTTTAATAGGTCATATTCCTGAAGTCATCAATTTTCAAGACAAAACGGCAGTATCAAAATCGAAGCATTAATACTGAAATTGATTTGGATGATCTCCTTGTGCCAATCAGTCCAGTGAGGCCATTTGGATATGTTCATGCTTACACTGGCGGAAGTCAAAAATCTTTGAAAGGGCATTTTTCATGTTCAGTGTTGATCAATCTCATGTAGGAGGTGCACTGCATAAGTACAGGAGCTCTACCAGGGGGGAAAACATTTATGTGGTATTGTGTGGCGGAATGACCCAGCTCAGAAAAATGTTGTGAGGAGGCAAGCTGAATTGGACACAGACCTTTTATGGATCTTTTACATAGTTCATCAAGGAATCAGGTCATAAGGGATATAGTGACGTGGTGCCTCCAGATGAATGCCCAAAGCCTGTGATTATACTACAAGATGACGACAATGAGAACAATACTTCTGAACCAGTTGCTCGAATTAGAATGTCAGATTGAAGGCAAGACATATTACTTTTCAAGTGAGTCACAAAATCCAAGCACAGACAATTCTGTTTTTGATAGCACTGAGGATTTTGTCCAAGCTATACTTGAGTCAACTTCACCAACTATGTTGATGTATGGTGGTACTTACTTGAGAGGACATGAAATCAATTTGGAAGATGCCTTCCCATCCAATTTCCATTTGGTTTGGGATGTCCAAATTTGGGTAAAAAGAAAGGTGGAAGTTTCCAATGAACCATGTCTGAAGCACTACATGCGACTTTCCTTGAACAAGTTCATGAGGCCAGATTTCATTTTGGTTTGTTATCATCTGATGTGTCAAAATGCCTCTTATACCACAGAACTAACAAAATGCAAGTCAAACTATCAAGGACAGGCACTGGGAGAAAGGATTTGAAGCTGTCTGTGAGCGATGTGCACAAAGCTGCAAAAGAGCTCAACAGAAGGGAACAAAACAATGAATCTACTATAAACACACACCAGGCAGAAATCTGTCACAACATCATGCAAAATTCTTGGGGCAGAAGCTGCAAAGGAAGCTAGAAAGAAGGTGTATGCACTCAGTGACTATTTCGGTCCTCACAGCATCTTTTTCACTATTTTGCCGGATGATGAGTGTAATTTCAGAGTTCGAATGTACGCCAACCGAGGAAAGGAAATTGTCATTCCTACGGTGGATTGTAACTTAAGCTGATGCATTTCAGATTTTGAGCTGAGGCAAAAATCAGGACAAAATATCCAGGAGCTTGCTCCTTGACTATCAAGCTGCAATGCAAGTGGTGTGTGAACTGTTAGGATGGGACTTCAAGAAGAATTTCAGCAGCAAGGTGTAGGGATGTACAAATGCAAGGCTTTTGTGAGAGGAAGTGAAGAACAAGGAAGAGGATCATTGCATGGCCACTGTTTAGTATGGTTGGATCGCTTTGATGAGTTGAAAGACTCTTTGTTTCATAATGACCCAGTGATCCGCCAAAATGCAAGAAATGAACTTGAAGGATTCGTTGACAAACATTTCTGTTCTGATTATGGCTATTCTCCTGAACTCGAAGTAATCCACAAGGAATGTCAACAGCAGGGCTGCATTTCAGACATGTTCCAAGAAAAAGATGTACAAACTCTTAGAGACTGCAGATCAGAATCTAGTTGAATTGAATGGCCATGTGATGGAGTGTAAATTGTGTGCTGAAAAGGGACTATCAGGAAACTACTCATCTGTCAACAGTCACCCTTACAAACATGGTTATGGAGAAAATTCTAGATGTACTGAACCAATTGGTGTAGAATATTCCCTTGTCTAGAGAAAGATCAGATTTAATGACATATCGATACCCTATCGATGGAGCTGAGCAAGGATCAGGATTTCTTTTGACAGTGAATTCAGGCATTTGGTTGCAACAAGAAGAATGAATGAGCATGACTGGAAGCATAGGACATCTTGCTTCAAGTATGGCAAAGTGCATTCCCATTTCCAAGACCTGCCATTGAGAATACAACATTTCAAGAAGACAATGATGATGAAACAAAGGCAACTGTTTGGAGATCGTTGGAGAAAGGTGATACAACTATTTACGCTTTCACTGTGGAAAGCAAGAGATCTATGGGATCTCAATTTTTGAATACACATTGCAAGTATATTACCAAGACACTTGGCTGTAATAGCAACATCCAAATTGGAAGTCCCAGGTGTGTGTTTTATGTTCACTACTCCACCAAGTCTACACAAAAAGAAGATAGAGGTGTTGATTTTGATAGAGTGGGAAAACAAGTCATCTGTCGGAAGAAGAAGAGGGTTTTGCAACAATACAAACATGGAACAAGACACCTGTTTTGGGAGGGTTTGTGCCGTTTCCTCATTGGAATGAGTGTTCACCTGAGTCAAGATGTTGTAAGTGCAACAATGGCATCTGCTATTGTGTGAGAATGGTTCCAGATTTTCATTTTCACATGACTTTCAGGATCTGCTAGTTGGACAAATGCTTAATAAGCTAAAAGGTGAAGCTCCAGGGGACTTTGTATCCGTAGAAAAATAGGGGCAAAATGGAGAAGTGGTCATGTGGGCAGATTACTCAGTTAATGACTATTTGTTCAGGCCAGAATGTTTGGAAGATTTGAGTTTCTATGAATTTGCATTGAGGTAAGAAAGGATTCCCTTTCTTTCAATAGAATGAGCAATAAAGATGAAGATGGCATGCCAATACTACAAGATGGCGAATTTGCATTCAAAGAAGATCATCCAGGAAGATATTTGCTACCTCAGAGAATCCAAAAGATCAGAATCCCAAAATTAGCAATGCCCAAAGGAATGCTATGTGACCTCGAAGATTTGGAATTGACTGAAAGGAACCAAGTAAAAGTGCTCTTGAATCCACGGAAAACTATGCAAAAATGCATTGATCCTTTTACCCTTTTGTGATGAATTGATGTTACTTCATGATGAAAATTCTTGTTTGTGGTATAAACTACTTATGCAATGAATGAGAATATTGATACTAGCAAATTCTGGAAAAGTGGGAAAAATTCTCCAAAACATGCAAGATTTTGCAATGCAGAAAATGCAGGTTCCAATAAAATCAAAGCAACATAATCAAGAGAAAGAGATAATATGGATGGTCATGCTGGAGTTGACGCCTGTGACAGTGATTATTCAAGTTTGATGATGCCCTTTCTGTGGATTCTTATGAAAATGAGTTTGAGGAAGATCTCTGCCAAGATGAAAGTTGTACTGAGAGATCATTGAATGATCTCAAAAAGGGAATCTCTTTCGACTAACAAAACAATCAACTCAAGGTCATATGATGCAAATTCAATTTTTCTCCCTGGAAATAACTCCTCTGCCACCACCAATGAGGCATCACTGAATGCAAGAAGTTCAACGGATCCCAAACTGAAAACAGTGTTTTTGGGCATGGAAGTAAATACAAAACTCTACTTGCTTTTGTCAGTGGTGCTACCATCAAGAATAACTTACAAGAAACATGCAAGAAATTGATTTTTCAGAAGAGGGAATAGCAGATAGTGATCCATCAGAAGACTGTATCCTCGAAGAACGGGAATGGTCAGAACTTGGATTTTTGTCCAATTTCTACATAGGTTCAATTCCAACGCTGCAAGGAGTTGCTGATCGTATTTCAAGAGAAAAGCATATTACATTGGACAGAATCCAGTACATTGCTTATGAAGTCATATGCAGCTCATTTCTTCTTAATCTCACACGCAAAAATTCAGAGTCACAGTCACCTTTGGCATCAGGTTTTACAGATAGTGATGAAGACTTGATAGATCAAAGAACAACTTTGATAAGACAGAAAGTGGAACAGAAATTAAAAGATCTCAGTGCCAAAGAACAATTGTTAATGTTTGTCACTGGCCCTGCTGGAGCAGGAAAAAGTACAGCAATTGACGTTGCCCAACAGTTTTGTTTCCAATTGCAAGTCTATGGACATCCTTTGGGGTGATAAAACATTTTTGTTTACTGCCATCACTGGATGTGCTGCTGCCTTGTTTGGAGGTGTTACTGTGCACAGTGCAGCTTACCTGAATTCAAAGTCAAAAAATATATCTCCTGAGATGCTTCAAAACTGGGAACAAGTTCGAATGCTGATTATAGATGAAATCTCATTTTCAACATGTGACCAGATGGAAAAACTGAATTCCGTCTAAATATGATTCGTCGCAGACTGTGTTCAGGTGGAAAGGGATTGTCCCCAAATATAATTTTTGGAGGATACTCAATAATATTTTGTGGTGATTTTCGTCAAATACCACCTGTGAAAGCTAGAGAGTCAACTTCTGTATTCCAACTCATCACTGTGGGAAAACTCAATAAATGTTGCAATCATTCTTAACAACAGCCATCGTTTCAAAGATGACCCAGAATATGGAAGGATCCTAAAACAAATGTGGTATGGTTCATTTACAAAAGAGGACTGCAATGCCATCAATGAACGTCTCATCAGTCAGCAAGTTCAGTTACGGAAATTCAACATGATGCTGATATTGCGTATGCTTGTTGGAAAAACTCTGAGCGGGTTACGATTCATGCATCAATTTTCCAAAATCACATACAAGATTTCCCATCAGTTGACAGTTTGGAATCTCCACCAGAGCATACAGTTGTTATTGAAGCAGATATAAGAAAAGCTCCCAAAAGCGTAAATCAAAGAAAAGTTTTTCTGAAGACACTCCTTTACCAGCAAGACTCACAACTGAATTGCGAAACAAAATTTATTCAAGGTGTGGTGATAGTGACATGAAAGACCAACAAAAACATTGACCCTGCTCTAAAACTTTATGTTGGTGCACATTGCATGATCATTGACAATGATGATATATCAAAGGTAGAGGAAATGGAACATTATGCAGAGTCATCGGAGTGAAAAGAAAAACAAGCACCCCTTTGAATTGGAAAAAATATGATGGGAAAAAGTGTACACCATCAGTGTTACTGATGTTGAGTATGTTGAGTTTGAGCACTTCCCCAAGAAGATGGATCAGATCAAAATTGAAGAACAGATCTCATCATTAGAAAATGATCTTCAGAATGATCCCATGAATGAAGAGAAAGAAGCACAGCTGCATGGGTTTCAAGTCAGATTAAGAAAAATTGTGTCATCAATGAGATTTCGACTGAAACCAAAAGGTACTATTGCACATTCTACAGAAGTGATACCGACCCACCTGACAAAGGCATCAGACTTTCAAAAGTATCAAAAGAGGAGAGCACAAACAAAAGTCATCATGATACAATTTCCTATCAATTTAAATGAAGCCGACTGCTCACAAATTACAAGGCATCACAAAGAAAGAACTTATCGTTCATAATTGGAACTATAGCCATGGCTGGGTGTACACTGTGTTATCAAGAGTGAGAACACAGGATGGTTTGTTTTGAACAAACCTCTAATGCACAAGCCAGATGCCTTTAAATTACCAACTGCTTTGGTAGCATTTCAGCATAGAATGCAGGCAAAGATTCCAGATAAAGCAAAAACATAAACATTTCGTAAAGAGATAATTAGAAATGTTACACACTCTTTTTGTCACAATTTATTCACATAAACCTCATCTTAATATAAAATATACATTTCAACTCAGAATCTTCACAAACACATCAAAATTCTTACACACAGCATGATCTTCTCACTTATTCTGGAAATTTTGGCTGTTTTGAAATTCAGTATTTTCACAGTATAGTGCTTGACAAAAGTTGACTTGCTTCCTCTGAAACATCTCCACTGCTTGCCATCCTTCATCAACAGAGCCAAGATTGGATCTTTGCCAGCCAGAATAACATCTGGTTTGTGAAATAAAATTTGTGCAAAGTGTGGAGACATGTGATAGGCTCATAATACTTTGTACAGAGTTATTTGCATCAAGTAAAACACAATGAAACAGCTGCAATGACTTTGTTGAAATTGAAGATTTTCCAAAGAAATTTGATGGTTTGCCAAAGAAACATAAGCAAGGACTTAAAAGAGTGATGTCTCTTCAGGAGAAAGATGTCATGAAAGATTCATCAAATATTCAGAACTCATCAAAACTTTCTTTATATCCTGCGTGTCAAATTGAGAAAATTTGTAACCTTGAGAGATTCAGACTAATATCAAAAAATTATAGCACATTTGACAGGAGTGATATAGATCAACCAGTAATTGATTTCAGGCAATCAGAATCTTGCAAAAAAGTGTGAGTACAAGCACAGATTTACATTGGTGAAACTTCCAGTCAATCTGGATGAGTTGACAACTGCTCAGGGGCATGGACCCATAGTCGGATATATACTGTTCTTTCTCATGTAGGACACATAAGGGCCTTTTTCTTAACGAACCACTAGTGTTCAAAACTGACACATTCCAGTCACCATCAGCATTGCTTACTTTCCAACAAAAATAAGCAACTAAATTCATGGCAATGCAAAATCACAAGAAATGCATTTCTCTGACTTTCTTTTCAGTCAACAGCTATTGTTGCACAGCAATGAACTGGTCATTCTCTTAATGAATTTTTCTAAAACAATTGCCTATAAAATCAGCTGATTGCAATATAATAAGATTGAAGAATCCTTGAGTACCTTGTAATGGGCATTTCAGAAAGAAAGATTTTTGCAAACACACATCACCAAACAAACCAGCAAGAAAAATGTCACTACATTGGAAAATGGAACAAGCACAGAGATTAGAATCCAGAAAAACCCCAACTTTGAAAATCTAGAAATCAACCAAACTACCTCCAAGACATCAAAATAAAAAGACACTAACAAGCAAGCAAGAAAGAAAGAATGAGCAAACAAGCCAGCAAAATATTACTACTCACAAGAGAAAACAACAGCAAGAAAAGTTATCAATTCAAAACAGTATATCAAACATGCTAACTAGAAAAATTGAGAAACAAACCAGTCCAAACAAACCAGGAAGAAAAATTCAAAATAAAAATTACCGACAAGAAAAAGTCATTAATCCAAAAATGGTACAAGCAAAGAAACCACCTCAAAACCAACAAGAAAAAACTGTAAAACGCCCAAATGAAAAACCCAGAAAAGAAAGTGGCATTAGAACATGATTGCGTGGTGGGAACCAACAGCTGTGCCTTTGACGACTTATGCCAAACATCGTGGTTTTCCCCTTCCACCAAAGGATGCCTGAGGCTGCACCCCCCTGACCCTTCCACAGAAGTTAGTAGAGACTTTCGAGTACCTCCTACTCATCTCCTTTCTGCTTCATCCAGATCACTTAAGTTCTGGCGTTATAGGTGCAAATTGAATGTTCCAATCCGACTGCCTCAGAATTAGTCAGCAATTTCAAATTTGTTGCGTGGAAAGTTAGTTGGCTCATAATGCAGATGTAAATTGCTGTGAATTGATGCTCCACTGAAATCCACACCTATGCGAGGCATACACACCAGAAACTAATGTAGATTGTTCTTCCAAATATTATTGTCAAATGTCGCAGCCTAAAAAACCTCAAGAGGACAACTTGGCGCCCCAAGACGACACCTCCAAGATGATGTCCCAAAGATGATGTCCCTAATAGGCACCCCAAGATGGCATCCCCAGATGATGCCCCGTGACGTCATCACAAGATGATGGCCAAAGCATTAGAGATACAAAGATCCAATCCATTTTAAATATTTTTACTCACCTATCCTTGCTCCGGTCAAAATTTGTGGGAAATGGCAGAAAGATTCCCGGAACCTGATGTAGATTGTTCTTCCAAATTTAGTATTGTCACATGCTACAGAATACCGAACAGCGCTCCAAGACAACAACTCAATTCCCGATGATGATGCCCCCAAGACAACACCCAATACAATGCACAAAGATGACACCCCAACAAAACGCTCTAAGACGCTGTGCAGGAATCACACCAAGATGGTTACAATTCAGAGTAATGGAGATAAACAGTGCCGATCCAATTTTAGTAATGGTTGGCAAAATTAAATGATTTGAGGTTGTATTGGCCTGAAAGGCTGGGAAGAGTGTTATGTTGAAGGCTATTTTGAGACAGCAGGCTAGGTTGGCTGCCGTTGCATTGACGTTGACAGATTTGAAGTGGAGGCTAGTGGGAGAAGGGACGTGACTGTGATGGAAGGAGTTGGGGGTTGAGCAGTGTGTCATAACTGGGTTGGGGGTCTAGGTAGGGTAATGTTGTTGGGGAGACACGCTTTCAGAAATGAACTCTATAAAAGCATGGCGGCACCATACCATAGTAAGCATGTTTGACATAATACTGTTGCATGAATTTTTCTCTCTGCCCTGTGAAAATAACACAAACTCTCTCTAGAGAGTACGGTAGTATGTTCTCAGAATTCGTGACTCCAAAGCAGGAATGTGCCAGAGCCAAATGTCTCCAATGTCTACACTCTCTAGTGTTTTCAGAATTCATGACTACAGACGAGCCACATCATGTCCCCATGCATTTTCCAATTACTCTACCTCTAGAGGTAAAGTATTGCCCTGTAGCTGTTGATTAGTGACTCCCAAGAAATTTCCAACAGTGAAATAGGCCTTGTATTTTACTCTACCCAAAACGATCCCCTTGTACAAAATGACCAGGGATAATAACAAAAAATAGTATTCATCGGTACGGTACCATACATGACTACTTTTTATGGTAGTACCGTACCATCTGGCAATGCAATGGACCGGTACAGAAGAATTGATTTTACGTGTTTCCGTAAAATTTCGCTTGTTCTTTAACGTGTGTTTGTAACGTGAGGATTGCCACATGGTACAATAAACACCTAATACGTTGCAATACCTCACTCTCTAGAGAGTTTCATTGTACCGTACAATAGAAGTTTTTATGGTTTTTAATATACAACTCGCGATCCCGAAGTTAGGCGGTATGGTACTACGATACACGATACCATACCATACACGCTATTGTACTTTTATCTAACATAATAAACCACTTCCTCTCAAAACTCTCTGCAAAAGCTGCAACAAATCTTGCAGCGGCTGCTAGTAATATTTCTAATTGTATGTTCAAGACAATGAAGTCACCAAAAGGAAATGAAAAATAAAACCAGGAGGCAACAAAAGCTGTTATCAATTGCTTCATGACAGGGAAAGAGAACATGATAGAAAATGGTGTGCAGAGGGAATGATCTGGAATGTGCAGCATTCCCATACAATTATCATTTTTGCTAGAGAAGTTTATTTCTGGGATATGCATCATGGTTTGGTTGAGTAGTGACAGTGGGTTTTGGTTGAACAATCTTTCTCACAGTGGTCATCATGTACCTCTAAGGACTATTTCACTTCATGAAAAAAATAGCAGCAGCCCTTAGAAAAAAATATATTCAGAAAAACCATTTCAAACTTATTCATGAGAAATAACCTAACTGTATGTATGTATTCAAGACAAAACAGTATTTTAAACAATATATAGGAAAGTTACCATTCCTACTGGTGACGTGATCTGACTTGATGCCATTTTCAACAGTCACATGATTTTCAAGAGATGATGTGAAAAGTAGCCTCAATTTTTATTAAATATTGCTGTTGTTTAAAATTTGTTACAAATTTCTAATTTCTTTTCGGAGCTGCTTGATTTCAGTCCGTATTACCCCTTACTAATGTTGACATCTTGTACATTAAGTCTTTGTTTTGTTGACAAATCTACAAATGAGAATGCACTATTTAACTTAAGGGACTTTCTGCTCCTCATTGACTGTTTCTCAAAGTCCAGTGAGATCTAGTAATAATGGGGCTCATTTTGTTGACAGAAGCTTCCTAAACATTTTCATCAACCAACATCATTTCTTTATTTGTGCTTATGCTTGCTTATATTTTATAGTTTCCCTCAACCTCAATGCCTTGCATATGGGTACACACCTCAAATACAATACTTTATTACAAAAGGCAACTTCATCAATTTTTCAGTAATTGGTCGATAATTGGTCGATAGTTTTTTTTGTCAACATTAATCGAAAGAATGTCAACAGCTAGAGTCAATAGGTCAACCTTCTAGCAACTTTTTGGTCGACATGTGTCAATACTATTGACTTTTGCTGTTATACTCGTTCACATCAACTTGTCAACCAACTAGATAGTTGGTATGTAGTACGTACTACTAGTTATCTAATATGGTTGAGTTGGTTGATATCAGCAGGCAATAGTATTAATGCACCCATTCGACATGTCAACTTAAAAGTCATAGATTGGCTTTCAATCAACTTTTTTTGTCAACAGGAGTCAATACTATCTACTGTTTAGTCAATACTTAACATTTTTCCATCCTGTCGATAATGGTCCATAGGGTCAATACTTAGTGGATAGTTGACCAATTTTTGGCAAAGTTGCCTGTCTTGCTGTCCTTTTCAGCTACTCACCATCTTGGGTATATGCCTAGGTTTCTTACCGCCCTCTCATTGGAAATTGTAGTATAACCATATGTTAGGACAATGACAGAGCTATAGCTATATAATTATGCCTGTTAGTAATGCTTCTAGGATCTGTTGAGGGTTGTTCTTTTTTCATTGGGTATAAGTTTGAATGGTTAATGTACAATAATAATTTCAGTCCTCCATATAAAAAGTAATCCTTTATTATCCTTACAACATCCTTTTTGAAAGCATTTGTTGTTCTTTATCTTTGTATCATGGGCATCATGTCCTTTGACTGTACCCATCTATCATAGGAGATGGTGTCATACCTCGGTTTGTTTGTCACATTTGCTGCCATTGTTTGATTAGGGGAGACCAACTCATTGCATGAGATAACCTCCAAGCACTAATTATTCTGACCATCATGAAGCCTGACTTCCTTGAATGATAGGTAAGTGCTGAAGCCAACACTGACTCGTCAAAGAGGCCTTGCATGAAAGACAATCATAAGAGGGTGGAACAAAGTGTCATGAGTGACTGGGTTGGCACTGATCCCAGATATTCTGAAAAGCAGTTTCAGCAAACCTTTAGAATCACAAATCAAGAGGCATGGTGACATAATCTGCAACTTGGCATGCTATGATACATTTTGGAAAAAACTGCTTGCAGAACAGGGAAAACAATGATTTGTTACAGTGTCCACATGACATTCACAAAGTAAAATGCCTCGTAAGCACTGTGTCTGAAAATTGAAGAAGGGATTATATTGTCTGAAAGTTGAAGAAGGGATTAGTGAATGCCACCCTCTGACAGAGGTATACCTGAGAAACCATCAAAGTCTGATGCATTTAACATTGATGAGCCACATAAGAGAGCACATAGGATTCAATGAATGCTTGGGTCTCTTGATATCGAGAAATAAAGCTGTAATGTTGTCCAACCACCAACCATATTGATTGGACAGTTTCAAGGCCACAATGAATCTGCTTCCATTGCATGGAGGCTGTTACAGACTATAATTGAAGGTTTTGGCATGTATCATTTGGTTTTCTTGTAAGTGTGGGGGATGTCCTCACTGCACATCATGAGAACATTTCTTCGTTGATCATGACTTTGTTGTCAACTGAGAAATATTTACCAAGCTGCTTTTTCTTGATGATGAGATTCATCCTCATTAAACAATTGTCTTGGTATCAAGCCTGACCCATCAACAAAACTAGATGGAAGCTTGTCATTGATCAAGAAGGTAGTAGGATGGATGCGGTTATTGTCTTGTCGGTCATTGGTCTTGTCCGTTGTCACCTCATTGTTTGGTAATCTCTTTACTGTTGTTTGTATTGTTGACGGTTTGTCTCAAAGGGATGTTCAGCTCAAAGTATGCCTCTTGCATTAACAGATGCTAACTTTAAATTTCTAATTCATCTGCTTCATGAAGCCCATACCATTGATATTGATCAATCAACCCCTCTGCCTTCATACCACAGCATAGAAGATCAAAACAGGTTCAAGCAGCAAGACTACAGCCCTCTAAGGAATGATAGCAATGCCAACCATGGATATATCCCTCCTCCCCAAACTATTCCTGCCATCCAAATTTCATTGACTAATTCAGACTAATACACGCACTACATAATCTGCCATGGCTTCTGTTGCTAATACCTTACTTACACCTGTTACTGGTTTCTTTGAAGTGGCACATCTTGTGCCAGAACATGCGGGGATAAGAAAATGGTCAGCTTTCTGGATCAGATGGAAGAAGAGGCAAACCATGAGCAAGATCCCACTCCAACTATACCATCTTCGAGTGGGGGTAAGTTTTTTGGTGGACAAGTTCTCAAACACATAAATTGCAAGCAAGAACAATCCATTGATCACTTGTTCAAGTGCGTGACAATTAGAACTTTGGTGATAAGATCAAAGTCATGCAAGAGAGTTTATCTGAGATTCAACACAATTCTTATAGAATTGAGGATTAATGTGCAGATGAACATGTGATTCATGAAAGGGGCTCTTAAGAAGGTTGTTTTGGACTGGAGGGTCAGGCTATAGGCTATGCAGTTTGCCTTTTCTTTCCTTTCCCCAAAGTTAATATATTCTGTTGGTCATGGGATGAAGCATCTCAATTTTGAAGATGTGTACAAAAATATTTGTACAGTATGACCTAAGCGCGTTGTTGGAAAAATGCAATATAGTATTTTCAGGTGATCTTTTTTTTAAGGTATTTTCAAACATGTTCTCAGTTTTTATGAGTTTAATTTTACGTTAACAATGAGGATGGAATGGCAATGCTAATCTCGTTCATCCAAAACAAAACAGTGTAGATTACACACATTGTAGGTATGCCTATACCCTTCTCAAGAGTGTTCTCTTGGTTGGGGCAATTGAGGTCTGTTCTAGGGAGCCCATGCCTCTGGGAATTAGGGGCAATGGAGACCTTTCCATGAGAAGTCCTTGCCACTTGAGATCCTTTTACTTTTAGGTAAAAGATACTTTTAAATGTTAATACCTAGAGGAACTAAATAAGGCTGAATCTTGGCCTATCTCACTCGCCCCCACAATTTGAGGTTCAGGTAAAAATGGATAAAAATCCTGTTTATGGGACAAATTACATGAGTATCGAGAATAACAAACTGAAAAGTCTGTTAATAGTGTATATGTTGGACCCCAAACAATGTGCACTGCCCCGTGCTGAAACTGGGACCAATTTTTCGTCCCGTGCTGGAACTGGGATGCTGACATCCCCATACTGGCACTCTCTGTCAAAAAGTGATCTGGTGACGATTTGGGGACATTTTTTGGTCGAAGTAGAGACTTAAGTGTACACAATAAAAAATTCTGATTCACTTTCTGACATAAGTAAATAGGCCATCTGCCCCATTCTGCTGCATCACTGACATGCCATCTCGCTTCGTGATGGATAGCGCCACTACGGGGCATCCCATACTGGCACTAGTGCCAGTATGGGATGCAACATTCATCAAGATTCTATGAGATAGTGGATCTGATGGTGATCTACTGTTCCATGAAAAAGGAACAGCAATGCACTTTCCTTACTTGACTAGGCAGGTACCCAAAATCTTGCCACACATCAAATGGGAGCTTCCTCACCAAAGGAAGGAGTAAGGTGAACTTAAAGTTCTTTGAGTACTCAAACAGCAAGATGTCTGTTAACACCCAATGTTGTAGAGTACAATAAGAGCAAGTTGACCAAGCCAGTGTTTGACCTCATTCTTGGATGTAAAACAATGAAAGAGATAGGCATTGTTCTAGATTTTGAACAAAAGAGAGATATCAATACTCTGACCATGTCAAACATGGATAGAGCCCGAGCTGTAAACAGCAGCATGGTGCATGAGCTGCAAAGTGAGCATCACATGATACAGGGGGTAGTATATATTCCAGATGTGAAATATGAAAAGGCAGACATCCATAGTTATCCAATCAGTTGTTAGCATTGACTATACTCACCTTAGTCTTCAAGACCAAAACAAATTACTGGAGTCACTCACAGAGTTTGAGAAACTTTTTGACAGAAGACTAGGTGATTGGAAAACAGAGCTCATCTCCTTTGAACTTAAGGAAGGTGTTAAGCCATACCATGGCAGGGCATACACAGTACAAAAATCGCGCAAGGAAACAACTATCAAAGAACTGAATAAATTATGCGGACTGGGAGTGTTATGTTTCAGACCGAATCAGAATGGGTGTTGCCGTCATTCATAACACCAAAGAAAGATGGAACTGTACATTTTATCACTGATTTAAGTCATCCAAGATTCTCTTGGCTTAACTTCTGACCACTTCTACTGGTTTAGGTTACTCAACAAAGAGTACTCCCCCAATTTGTGTACATAAAGGGCATACAAAATATGGCTGCAGATGCCATCTCTGGATTGGACTTTGGACTGATCCCAAATGACCAATAGAATTGAATGACATTCACAAAATGTTTCTGTTCTGTTGAAATCACCTCTGTACACCAAGAAAAAATGAATCTGGTGTTTGCAAACCACAGTGATGAAGATGTGATTTATCCACTAACAGTGAGAGAAATTGCCCAAGCACAGATAATCAATGCGAGCCCAAAGAAGCAAAACGACATATACTCCTTAAAATTGGTGGAAGGTGTTGAAGTCTTATGCAAAGATGGTAACAAGGGTCATCCCTGCAGCTCTTCAACACCATGCAGTCAGTCGGTATCACCACTACTTGCAACACTCTGGACACACAAGACTGAAGAAACACTTCACACTGTAATGTACTGGAAAGGTATGAGACATACCATCTGTCAACATGTCAAACACTGTTGAGTGTGTCAAGTTAACACACAACACAAGCACAAGTATGGGAAACTTCCTACAAAGCTCATCACAAACCCTTGGGAGGTGCTATGTGTGGATCTTATGGGACCCAATACCCTCAGACGTGAAGACGAGACAGAAATTGACTTTATGCGTCGTATTATCATTGGCCCAGCTTCTTGTAGGTTTGAAATAGTTGAACTCCTGGTGCCACCGATGTGGTCATTTCCATGGATACAAAGGGATGCAAGGGCAATAAGACTCAAAAACAAACTAAATTACCATGCTTTGGCAAATCATCTGCAATGATTAGTAATTTAGTAAACAGACCTGGTTTAGCATTATCCATGCTGTCAGTACATCAATTATGACAATAGAAGCAAATTTAAACTTTACTTTGAAGCTATGTCAATCATTTGGGATCAATTGTAATGCCAACCAGTGTCAAGAACCCAACAGTGACTGCTATACTGAAGCAAGTGCATCAAGTCATTACATCAATGCTCTACACTGCTGATATAGACATAGCCCCCTCAGGAGCACCCACTGGCATAGACCCATTCCTAACAAAGGCATCACGTGCCATTTGCTCAACTTACCACACAGTACTAAAAGCCTCCCCAGGTGCAGCAAGTTTTGGTCAAGACATGTTTTCAACATCCCCTTCGTTGTGGACTGGAATAAAATTGGAGACCATAGGATACGGCAAACTGACAGTAATAAGGCATGGGGAAATTGCTCACATCGTGATCGGGATTATACAATTGGTGATCCAGTACTTCTTATAAAATATGGAATCCTCCACAAAGGTGAAAGCGGTATGAATGCGATCCATAGACTATCACATCAGTTCATATGAATGGGACTATTCAGGGTTCAATGCAGAACAAAATCTGAAAGATTAAACATCAGACGAGTCACTCCCTTTTTGAACAATCAAACTTTATGCTTATATATGTTAGCCCCCAAATAGGCACCGGTCCCGGACCAACCATACTGGCACCGTGCCACTATGGGGCGCCCCGTGCTGGAACTGGACTCAAAAATAAGGTTGTGCCATGTCCTGTGCTGGAACTGGACGTCCGGTGCTGGAACTGGGTGTCCAGTGCTGGAACTGGACAATGGCCTTGTAACCCCAAATTGGCACTGGCCCTATACTAGCACTAGTGCCACTACGGGGCATCCCATACTGGCACTAGTGCCAGTATGGGATGCCCCGTAATGATACTATCCATCACGAAGCAAGATGGCATGTCAGTGATGCAGCAGAATGGGGCAGATGGCCTATTTACTTATGTCAGAAAGTGAATCAGATTTTTTTATTGTGTACACTTAAGTCTCTACTTCTACCAAAAAATGTCCTCAAATCGTCACCAGATCACTTTTTGACAGAGAGTGCCAGTATGGGGACGTCAGCGTCCCAGTTCCAGGACGGGATGAAAAATCGGTCCCAGTTCCAGCACGGGGCCTGTGCACATTTGGGGTCCAACATATATAACAATTCATGTTCATTAATGTTATTTAATATTGTACATCAAAGAACAATGGGCAATAGATTGGATGAGTTTTTATAAAAACAACAAATATTTTATATAAAACTATTTGTGTTGATTGATTTTATTTGTTATTACACATGAAAAAGGTGGGCAACAAATTGGATGACATGAAGTACACTTTGAGTGATGATTTTTAAAAATGCAACACATGTTATATATGTAACGTGTACAAGAAAGCAAAGCAAAATAAGTGAATGAAGCAAAAGCATGAATATTGAAATACTTAGTTTCACATGTCTGTGGCGTCCGCATCCAAAAATTGTCCAAAAAGACACATCTGCAGACATGTCCTGGACGCATCCTGGACACGTCCTGGACATGTCCTGGACATTGCGTCTTTTTTCATTTTACAATGAGGACACAGGACACCAAAATCTGAACACCGAGGACACGAGAGGACACAGATTTATTTGGTTGATTAAGGTATTTTTATTGTACTTTTTAGTAAACATTTACTCCTGCTGTAAGGTTTGCTTCTATCGCAGCACCTCAAAGCTCTAAGGCACGGAAGAACAGATCGAAGGATGTGATACATTGCCTTCCAGAATGATGGATTTTCAATATCGGACACAGCTTGTGCACAGCAAGTATTATGCTTCAATCGTGTAAACTTCGGTTGGAAGATGGTAGCAAGTAAAACCTTCTTCAAACGCAGCACACTATGCATAGCATAAAACCATAGTCCCATTCTTGTTCCAGATCCACGGAGCAAACTGATAGGGCGTCCATTGTTAGCTTGGGTAGACTGTTCCATGAATTGTGCATAAATCCCATGACTTGCACCCGAGCTAAAAACATTATACAATCGTCCCTGTTTTTAAAAGCAAAGACTGATGTTCAAAAGAATTTGTTTGGTTATAAGAACATCAAATCAACATGACATATCATCCAGATCTCACCTTCATTTGCTTAAGTTTTGAAATGTCAGAAAAGAACAATGTGATGACATGTTCACTGTCATGAAGACAGTATGCTCCCGGGTTTATTGCTTCCAAAATATCTCCCGCCTTTTGCACATTTGATGCTCCATCAAAGAAGAACACATTCGTCAATTTTTTGAAGGATCTAGTCGCTCAACTTCAGACTCAAATAATTGAGCTATAAATGATGCATCCTTCTTTCCACCTCCTGCTAAGTGCTCAGAACAATCATAAATTGATAAGACCTTGGGAGGGGCATACCCACAAATCCCTAAAACATTAATAAAAGGCATCCTCTTAATGGTTGCACCATCACCAAGAAACTGTAGACCAAATGTCTCTGCTTCTGCCAATAATGCTGCCTTGTTTTCGCTAGGACAACTTTCATAGTTCAGGTTCAATAACCTACCAGCCACGTGGTTTCTATTAGGGGGAGTGTAATCATTTCCAACCGTACGAGCAAGATGCAGGATTTTCTGAAATCGTGGTGACTCTCCAAACCGGAATGGAAGACCATCTGAATGAATGCAATCAGCAATTGCCATTGTGAGGCGGGAGTTGTTGGAGTGTCTTATATCTGATTGCATTGAATTCTCGAGAGCAGTATCAATGGTAGTTTGAATGCTGCCAGATGGTTTCTTCCTCTTCTCTTCTCTTGACAAGGGAGCTGTGAGAAACAAAGTAATAGTAGGTGTCTTGAGTAACTTTTTCGATGATGATCCAAAAGAAGTCATGAACAAATCAGTGGCATGTTCTTGGCAGCCGTCTATTAACTCTTCAATCGCGTCTTTGACCTTGGCACGAATGCTGCTGTTACTTATTGACTTGTCTCTGATGGAGCGGTAGCGTTCTGATCTTCTTCGGGAATTATTGCTGGACAGGTAGCTATGTTGTTGCCTTTCACTTTGAGAAGGTGGCAGACTACTCTTGTTGCATGTAGTGTAGAGAATGCCTTGTTGCACCAACCACACTGCCATCCTTGCTTCCCACCCTTGCATGCCACTTTGGTGATATATTTATCACTCCAGATTCCATCTTCTTTCTTCGGGGTAGACAATTTACTACTGCCTAATTGAGATACTTCATCACCAGTCATATCACAATTACTATGAAAGAAAAGTGGTAGAGGTAAGATAAATGTAACATCTGAAAATAAATAGTAACGACACTCACATAGTGTTACTAATTGTATTTAATGCTGTACAGCAACTAAAGCACAATAAGCAATTATCATTATTAAAACTTGCTGCCTCAATCTGACCAAGCTTGTGGATCGATGCTAGGGAGATAGAATAACCTCGGCTTGCTTTTCCAATCTCATCCAAGTATCGAGCAAGATACATGTACCCCCCTTCTGCAATGCATGCACAGGTGCCTTCGCCTTGGTTTACCTGTTTCCGGATAATGCTCCATGGGGATGTTGAACAGAGTGCAACATTTTCCTGCAGCACACTCCATTGTAAATACAGCTCTGTGCGCAGAACATAGCAACGGAATTGAAAATTTAATTATTAGCTGAAAATAATGAAAGCAAAGAAAGGAGTGGAATCTCTCACCTGTGCTTGGGGTTGTTGCTTCTACTTGTGATGGAGAAGAGGGCACAGTAGCCCGTGGATTGGGAATAACAATTTAATTGAAAAAATTAAATTAGTAGCTGTCTAAAAAAGTTTGAAAGCAAGCAAAGGAGGGGAGATACTCACCTGCGCTTGCGGTCGCTGCTCCTTGTGATGGAGAAGAGGGCGCTGGTGGCAGCGGCTTGCAGTTGTGTGTGTGGGCAGAGATGTCAACTTACCCATGGATGGGAATAACAATTTAATGTCTAAAATGTTTGAAATCAAGCAGGGGGGGAGATACTCACCTGCGCTTGCAGTTGCTGCTTCTCCTTGTGATGGAGAAGAGGGCGTTGGTGGCGACAGCTTGCAGTTGTTTGTGTGGGCAGAGATGTCAACTTGCCCATGGATGGGGAATAACAATTTAATTGAAAAAATCAAATTAGTAGCTGTCTAAAAAAGTTTGAAAGCAAGCAAAGGAGGGGAGATACTCACCTGCGCTTGCAGTTGCTGCTTCTCCTTGTGATGGAGAAGAGGGCGCTGGTAGCGGCGGCTTGCAGTTGTGTGTGTGGGCAGTGATGTCAACTTGCCCATGGATGGGGAATAACAATTTAATTGAAAAAATTAAATTAGTAGCTGTCTAAAAAAGTTTGAAAGCAAGCAAAGGAGGGGAGATACTCACCTGTGCTTGCGGTTGCTGCTTCTCCTTGTGATGGAGAAGAGGGCACTGGTGGCGACAGCTTGCAGTTGTGTGTGTGGGCAGAGATGTCAACTTGCCCATGGATGGGGAATAACAATTTAATTAGTAGCTGTCTAAAAAAGTTTGAAAGCAAGCAAAGGAGGGGAGATACTCACCTGCGCTTGCGGTTGCTGCTTTTCCTTGTGATGGAGAAGAGGGCGCTGGTGGCGGCGGCTTGCAGTTGTTTGTGTGGGCAGAGATGTCAACTTGCCCATGGATGGGGAATAACAATTTAATTAGAAGCTGTCTAAAAAGTTTGAAGGCAAGCACAGGAGGGGAGATACTCACCTGGGCTTGCGGTTGCTGCTTCTCCTTGTGATGGAGAAGAGGGCGTTGGTGGCGACAGCTTGCAGTTGTGTCTGTGGGCAGAGATGTCAACTTGCCCATGGATGGGGAATAACAATTTACTTGAAAAAATCAAATTAGGAGCTGTCTAAAAAGTTTGAAAGCAAGCACAGGAGGGGAGATACTCACCTGTGCTTGTGGTTGCTGCTTCTCCTTGTGGTGGAGAAGAGGGCGCTGGTGGCGGCGGTTTGCAATTGTGTGTGTGGGCAGAGATGTCAACTTGCCCGTGGACGGGGAATAACAATTTAGTTGAAAAATTAAATTAGTATCTGTCTAAAAAAGTTTGAAAGCAAGCAAAGGAGGGGAGATACTCACCTGCGCTTGCGGTTGCTGCTTCTCCTTGTGATGGAGAAGAGGGCACTGGTGGCGACAGCTTGCAGTTGTGTGTGTGGGCAGAGATGTCAACTTGCCCATGGATGGGGAATAACACTTTAATTGAAAAAATTAAATTAGTAGCTGTCAAAAAAAGGTCCAAAGCAAGAAAAGGGGGGAGATACTCACCTGGGCTTACGGTTGCTGCTTCTCCTTGTTATGGAGAAGAGGGCGCTGGTGGTGGCGGCTCGCAACTGTTTCTGTGCGCCAAGATTTCCAGTAGCCCGTGGATGGGGAATAACACTTTAATTGAAAAAATTAAATTAGTAGCTGTCAAAAAAAGGTCAAAAGCAAGCAAAGGGGGGAGATACTCACCTGCACTTGCGGTCCCTGCTTCTCCTTGTAATGGAGAAGAGGGCGCTGGTGGCGGCGGCTTGCAACTGTTTCTGTGGTTGAAGGTTTCCAATAGCCCGTGGATGGGGAATAACAATTTAATTGAAAAAATTAATCTTTTAGCGTGCAAAAACGGTTGAAAGCAAGCAAAGGAGGGGAGATACTGACCTGCCCTTGCAGTCGCAGCTTCTCCTTGTTTGGAGGAGAGGGTGTTGGCAGCGGCGGCTCAGTATTGCGTCTGTGGACTGAGAACATGTCTTCACGTTGACGCGGCAATTAATCCCATTGTGGTAAGCCACAGGATGGGGTTCATTGCATTGGGGGAATGAGAGGTGTATGAGCGTGCTGTCAGAATTGTGTGTAAGTACTCGTAGGGTACTTGTGACTCAAACCCACGACACGGACCTGACACGTGACCCAAAATTGGCATATGTCCTCGTGTCCGCAAAAATATGGTGTCTGGGCAAAATTGAGGACATCGGACATGTCCAAGGACACGTCCAGGACACGTCCAGGACATGTGAAACTAAGGAAGGTACCCAAACAGGGCTTAGATAAAGTATGTACAGGTATGTCTGTACTGTAGTCTGGCAGTAGACTACATACTTAGCAGTACAAGTATGAATTGACTTTGGCCCACTATATATCAGATATCTTTGGCCACTGGTGCGGCGTCAATATCCAACCCCTGAGACCCGTCTAAGAATGCAAAACCCTTTGGGACTATCTTGAGAGCTTAAGTCTGACATGAGCCAAGGATACCTACTAGTCCTCCTGACCCAGCCAGGCCCCAATATCAGGCCTGGGGCACAACACAAATAGAATTCTCTGCACAAAAGAAAGGATCCCACCAAACATTTGGCAGGACTCCTTGGCAAGACCAGTAAGTCCTGCAGGACCCACTGGCAAGATCACATGTACAGCCTAACCAGGTACATGAAGACCCAGGTTGGCATGCGAGAATGAATGTACAGCCTAACCAGCTGCATGAAGACCCAGTTTGGCATGCAAGAATCTAACAGGGTTCATGCAAACCCAACACACTCAAATTACATGGAAATGACATGATAAACTCGAGAGGACCACCATGATGCAGTCCTCATTTTTGATCATTTCCATAGCTCATAAAAATAATTTCCAATCAGCTGGAATACCTGTTTCTACTTCTTTATCTACAACTACTTAGCAGATGGGGCTTGACATGAGCTTTGCCAAGGCAGAGAGGGCTGTTGAGACAGCTAAGCTTGATGCTGAGATTGCAAAGGAGGAGTACGTGCCATTGCGCTGCGCCAAGAAAAAGAAGAAGGGCAATAAAGGAGATGCGCCCGGTACTACCACCGAGGCTGTATCACCTGCCCTAGCTGAAGCAAAGGCCTTATACGACAAGGCCCTAAAGGCTCTAGAAGCCGCGAAGTTTGCCATCACAACAGCAGGAGCAAAGCCCTTCGAGCTGTTCGTAAACCTCCTCTCGGACGAGGCCCGACAGCCATGGGAGAAAATCATCAAGGCCCAAGTGACTCGCGCTCCTTGGGAAGACATCAAAGGAGTCACACACACATTGAGACTCCCACCAAGACTTGGGCCTCATTTCATGGGTGCGTCACGTTTCACCTGTTACAGGTGTTCCGACATGACTCAGGTGAAGCCCTCAAGTACTACATAACTAACACGTTGAAGAAGCCCAACAGGGTCTTGATATGTCAGTTTTTCGTCCAAGTGGAACAGCTCAATAGCTACCTCAAGACATTGCCCTGCCTGTATTACAGCCCGAAGGTAAATCAGGCCACTAAGAAGGTATTGCCCTTGGATGACGCCGACCTTGCGACTCACCTGTTGTGCATGTGTCTGGCCAAGTGGCAGACCCAATACGACTTGACTGAGAATACCACTCTGGTCAGCACTAACGTAATTACCGGTGTATAAGAACCGCAAAAATGTTGGGTCATTTACAAAAGATACAATAAGTGGATCTTATACCAGGAATGAAGTTAGTCTCCCTACCGCGATGATAAAATAACTGTATCTGAAAAAAATACTCTACTTACTTGTCGTGTAAGGTACAAGTACTGTACGACGCTCCTTCCCGCCAAATATTGCACCCATCACTCTCCCATCTCTCTGCCATCACTCTCTCATTGTCAACTTCTGCCACCCATCCTCTGCCATGGCAATTTCCACCCCATCCGGCAGTCCCGTTTCTTCATCACTTCTCTCCTTTAGTACTATGCCATTTCTTGAATCGCAGCAACAAGAAGGAGGAAGTCGACTTCCTCCTTCTGTGTCAGCTCATCTTGGTTGGCGCGCACCAATTAATTGTATGGTGCAAGCTCAGTTAAATATTAAATTAAACACGTGTTCTTTAATGTAATGTAAAGGAAAGAATTGATGAATACTTTCTTTGCTTTATTAAATTTAACTATAGCCAATAGTCTCCATTGCTACTGTTGTTGTTGAAAAGCAGGCGCGGACGAAGAGGTCTTTCTCCATGAAGTACAAGCAGCAAGCCATCAATGCCATCAATGACAGGATCCTTCACGGCCACACCGTTCGCACAGCATCCAACGCATTGAACCTCCCTCACTTGTACTACAGGAGGTGGAGGAAGTCGGTTTCAAAGGTGGACCAACTAGCAGTGGACCAACTAGCATCCGCTGATGCTGTTGTTCCCTCCGGCATTACCGGAGATACTCGCAAGGTTCACCCCGGCAGTCTCAGTCAACTTGCTCCGTTTCAGGGTGAGTTGTTGACCTCCGTGTTTGAGATGAGGCAGCAAGGTCTCCCCATTAATACACGCACTCTGAGGAAAGAAGCATCAAGAGTGTCAGATGAATTTAAAACCAAGAGCACACAAGCAAAGATCTCAAGTGTGTACCGATTCATCGAAAAAGTGGGCCTGTCAAACCATCTTTCTACACACGTTGCACAGAAGGACCACAGAGAAACTGAAGAAGAGTCTTCTCATTTCCTGACTTTGATGAGGCAGAAGGTGTCGGGGATGGATCTGGAAGATGTCCTCAATATGGACCAGACCCCGATCCCATATTCTTTCCCTTCAAGCCGAACTCTCAAGAAAAAGGGTGCAAAGACGATTCACGTCAGAATATCCACGTCTGACACAAAGCGTGCAACTCTCGCGGCGACCGTGACAGCCAGTGGTAAGTTGCTGATGCCTTTTCTCATTTTTAAAGACAAGACGAATGGCCGCATTGCAAACAGAGAACTCCAAACTTACCCAGACGAGTGCATCTAGGCTTGTCAAGACAAAGCATGGATGGACGAGTCCATGATGAACAAGTGGATCGATTTGGTGCTGATCCCTTGGAAGAATTCCAGGGATCCGTCCATCACACCACTTCTTATTCTTGACGCGTATTGCGTCCACATGATGGGTTCAATTGTGAACCGCATCCAAGCGCTGGGGATTGAGGTCCAGCACATTCCAGCGGGCTGCACATATTTATGTCAGCCCTTGGATGTTGGTATAAATCGCTCCATCAAAAAAGAAATGACGCAACAATAGGAAGAGTGGATGATTAATGGGGGCGGTGTGTTGGAAAAACGCTTTGTTGAGACTTCCTTGTCCCCTCTCTTCCCCAGAGATTAAAGATGTAGGTGTAATTGTGGTGATAACTGTAGATTAATTTAACAAAGTGAGCACATAGTGATATTTAACAAAGTGAGCACATAGTGATCACCTCCCAATCCACTATTTTCCACTAACATCTATCCTGTGCGCTCTAGATGAGCTTCTTAGAAGTCCGGCCTAGTGCTGACGTCAGGACGTCCCAAGTCCTGCAAGCTCCCAATTTCCGCCTACTTCCAACACACTCCTGCGAACTTCCCATGTCACGCGCTTGGTGTCATGGGGAACTGACGTTTGTCCTTTGTGCACAAAGCCATCATCAACATAATTTTTCATGGGATCATCCTTCACTGCATCATCATTGCACACATGCTCTGTGTCAGATAACTCCTCCGGAAGTTCATCATGAAACTTTGGTCAACACGGAACGCTCTCCCTTGCTTCGGCTTGGTGTTAATGTCGGCCCACATGGTTACCATAGGCGTATGCTTGATGACGATGTCGTCGTCAACCACCTTGTCCATGACAAAAAAGTATTTCGCTTTGATGTGTTTCGTTCGTTTCCTGCTGGAGAATTTGCCATTGGACTCCAGCAGTATCGTGCTTTTGTTGTCCTGATAAATTATTGCATGTTTTGTTCCACATCCCTGTGCTTGTAAAAACTACAAGCTCCAAAGTATGCTGGATATTGCGTCGTCCACGCCCACAACCTCAGTTTCTGTGGAGCATTTGGTGTTCACTTTTTGCTTCCATGAATAGCTTAGCACCGCCCCTTTTCCCATCATCATGGATGCACCAGTCTGTCCTTTGCAGTCCCAGTGCACCATGTGAGCCGTGTCAACATACCACCGCATCACGTGCAAGTCCTTCACTTCCACCCTCAGTGTCAAGTCAATCGTCCCATTCAAGTACTCGAGTGCTTTCCTTATTTTCTTCCAATCGTCCTCGTCTGGTTTCTTCACCCTCAATATTCTCCAACTGATCGGAATCCATAACATGAGTCTTGGCGTAATGTAGTTGTTACCTATCACCGACTGTCAAATAAAAACGTACACTCTACAATACCACCAAATTTGAAAGGTACATTCTATCTTGTTTGAATAAATTAGGTCTGTCAGCCCCATCCATGGGGTCATAAGCACTACAGAGATCTGTTATTGAAGCACTACAGAGATTCATGGCATCCAGATAGTTGTTCGCACTACAAAGATCCGTTAGCATCAGTGAAGCCACCTATGAACAAAAACCAACAATAGATACCTTTTAGCTTTCTTGTTACAATTGTAAGCAATAAAAGGTTGACATGTTTAATATACATTGTGGTTTCGGCTATAAATAGCACCCCCCATATGTTATTGATGGGGGACAGTTATATGGAACCCCATGACTTTGTCAGACGAAACCAAATTTGTTAGGTGTTTTGTCTGACGAAACAGTTTGGGGGTATGTTTAAAAACAGACATGAATATAAGATAAAAGGTATCCCATTTTGCTTCCAATTGGACCTGAGATCGTTTTAACTCAACTTACAAATTAACGTTTGCGTTTTATATACTTAAAAAGTGATCTCTGTTCAGCTGTGCTAAGGCTCTGCGGTACTCATCCTTGTAGGAGAACCTATGGGGTTCAGGATTTGAGTTCTTCTATTGTCAGTTTGCCCTCGTACGGTTTCTTCTTACAAAACCTGGATTACTAGTGTAAGCATGTGAATTATTTTTATTTTCTCTGACTTTTTGATGATTTCGTCCGACAAAATGTGGTTTCGCCTCGTAAAATTTGAATTTGTTTTTAAATCAAGTGGATACCTCTTCTTGAAAATGGTGTCGGTTGGACACCTATTTGACACGTAAATGACAAAAATGCTTCGTCTGACAAAAGTAAGTTGTTTCATCTGACAAAGTCATGGGGTTCCATATAACTGCCCCCAATATATATATTTATAAATTTATTGATGAAAAAGTAATTGGATAGTGCAACACATGGTCGTCATTTTAATGCACAACTATCAATTTAATGAATATTGAGGAACTCACTAGAAAATCTACCTGTCATGACAAGCATTTTGTGTCTCCTCTCCCCAGCAGGATGCACTGCATGTGGTTCCTAAAAGCACCAAAAATGATATGTTCATAAATGGTTATGTTTATATAATTGAAAATTCATGTGTGATCATTTTCCTGTTCAATGAAACATTATAGAAATGCAATGTAACTGTATATGAAACACAGTTTCATATACAATCATTTTCTTCTTCTTATCTTCCTAGGTAGCACACATACTTCACAAAAAAATTAGGGACAGTTAGATATGGAACCCCATGACTTTGTCAGACGGAACCAAATTAGGTAGGTGTTTTGTCGGATGAAACAGATCGAGGGAATGTTCAAATATAGATGTGAATACAAGATAAAAGGCATCCTATTTTGCTTCCCATCGAACCGGAGGTTGTTTTAAACTCAACTTACAAATGAACATTTGCTATTTATATATTCAAAAAATCTACAGCTCTCAGCTGTGCTAAGGCTCTGGAGTATAGGATGCCATAACAGAATCAAGATTTTTCAAAATCTGGAAACTGAGCCACTTTTCTCGTTCTTCTCGTTCTTCTCGTTCTTCTCCTTCTTCTCGTTCTTCTCGTTCTTCTCCTTCTTCTCCTTCTTCTCCTTCTTCTCCTTCTTCTCCTTCTTCTCCTTCTTCTCCTTCTTCTCGTTCTTCTCCTTCTTCTCCTTCTTCTCCTTCTTCTCCTTCTTCTCCTTCTTCTCCTTCTTCTCCTTCTTCTCCTTCTTCTCCTTCTTCTCCTTCTTCTCCTTCTTCTCCTTCTTCTCCTTCTTCTCCTTCTTCTCCTTCTTCTCCTTCTTCTCCTTCTTCTCCTTCTTCTCCTTCTTCTCGTTCTTCTCCTTCTTCTCCTTCTTCTCCTTCTTCTCCTTCTTCTCCTTCTTCTCCTTCTTCTCCTTCTTCTCCTTCTTCTTCTTCAGTGAGACATTTTTCACTTTTTGCCAAAACAGGTACTTACCAATAAGTTGATGATAACTTAACTGTAAATAATTAATTTTTCAGGGCAGCATACATGGGTAGTCATTATGTGTTGATCTATGTTTACCTTTAAAATTATATCTTTTAAAAAAAAATGTGCGTTCGCATGCAAGGCGCGCACAAAGCGCGCGAGGGGCATGCGCCCATTTACAACTGTGCATAGCCAAGCCACTTTATGTTTAAACCTACGACTTCCTCCGTTTCTACAAATTGCATTCAGTTTAGCTTACTAAAAAAATCTTGCAGCAGCTGTTGGTAATCTATAGATTAGGGTTCAAGCCCCTCCTTTGTCATTGTGCTGTTGCATGGTTTTGTCATTCGAAACCTGGTTTACCTGTGTAAGCATGTGAGTTATTTTTTCTCTAAGACTTTTTTGGTGATTTTGTCTGACAAAAGGGGGTTTTCACAGGGTGTCCTGCACCCTATCCGACATTGCACATCATACGGTGAATCCATCTATACTTACATTGCATATTATACTGGATATGGATTTTGTATTTTGCCGTAAAAGGTGAGAAGCAATTCCTAGGGATCCATTTTAATGTTTTAAAATTTTGAAACAGCCGTAGATTGAGTGCATTTTCCTGTATAGCAGTTCAATATTTCATCATCAATTCCACAGTGGAGTGATGACATGACTTGAGAGGCTGCTGAGATGCTTATTTTGATGTGTCGCACAGCTTCATTAAAGTACTGTTATGAACACAATGTAATCGTTCTGCATGCTCCAATAACATTCTTCATTGCACACTTCTCTAATCCCTTGCTCGATCGACAGTGTTCTTTAGGGCATGATCTATCTTAGAAGGTGAGTTAGCTCGTGTGTTAGACAGTTAGATTGATACAATCATGTGATCATCTTTGCATCATTTTTTCGATCCCTGAGATTGGCACGATCATGCAGCGTGAAAATTGTAATTGGTGGTAGTGATGGAGGTTGTGTTCACGTTTCCTTTAGACTATAATGAATTGATGCCAATCTGAAATCAGAATGTGCCAGAAAGCTGAAGTATAATCCATTCACAATCTCAGGAAACTGATGAAGATACATTATATTTCATCAGATTCTGCAAAAATTTGGCTATTCCCTAGGAATTGCAAGATTGCAAAAATACAAAATCCATAACTACAACTTTACCCTGGCATTTGTATTTTTGATTTTTTTATCATTTTTATTTTTACGACACCCATGGAATCACATTTTCCCTGACTCTGGCCTAACACAATGACACAGAGAAGCTACTGCAAGATTTTTAGCAGCAAATAGAGGTAGTAACATCTGAAGGTAGTGTTTGGATTGAGTACACAAAGATGTTTTCAACCTTTTTCCTTCTCACTGCTACCGAAAATATAGTTGTGGTTATAGTTGTACAGGAGGCCCCTGCCAAATTTAGGTTGGTTCCTGAAGTCTTGCTGAAAAATCATCTCAGATGCCATGGTGGAGGGGCTATGATGATTTCTCCTTGTCAGGAGTCATGACGATGACAAAAAATTAAGTATTAAGTACAGTTAACAACTTGAAAGTTTGAGAGAAGTGGTGCATGATTCACCCCTCTTAGATGTTTATATATAGTTATCTATATGTTAACTTTCAATGGTCATTTCAAATGGTTGACAATGACACTGTGAATGACCCCAGTAAAAATCTCATGTACAGCTACCAAACTGAAGGCTGATAAAAATTTGTTCGTCAAAACAGTCCATAAGTGCATTTCGCAGCAGTCCAAGTATAATAATTCTAGAGTATTTTTTGGGACAAGTGGACAAATGAATAGTGATTATGAGTTACAGGAAAGGGACCTCCAATTTTGGTGTCAATGATTCTTACATTTGGTATCCAATTTCGGTTCACAAAAGCTGCCATTTTCCATTAGATTGATCCCCGCTCATTCGTCATTTGTCATTTTCCCTTAAACCAGACAGACCGTACTGTGCCATTTTATTTCACATCATCACCTCGGCAATTCAAGAAAGTACCAGTCGACCATGACAATTCACGTCAGCACCTTCTTGAGCATCCAAGTTAATCAAAGAGTTGGGTAATGATTTTGTTTCATCATCTTTGTATTGTCACATGATAATTTCATTTAATGTATCCATTGTACGTTATGTTTCCTTTTGTATGCATTGTAATTTGTGTGTCAACACTGGTTTTACAGCGCGCTTGCATGTTATATGGGCGAGCTTCCCATTGTCAATCAATTTGCCAGCAACTCTTTTTCATCCCTGCTATCAATTACACGTCAAGTCTCATTCCATATCCATCTTCCTGTCATTGTCACAATAAGTTGTTCAACACTTATTGCTGCTATTGAGTGACATCACACATCGTTTGCTGTCATCATCCCATAGTGAGATCAAACATTGTTTGGTGTCACCATCCCATAGTGACAACGCTAATCATATGGTGCCATAATTTCTTACTGCCATTACACATCATACAGTGCCATAATCTATAGTGTCATTGTATATCATACAGTCCTTCCCTATTTTGACATTGCACATCAAGTCGTGCTAAACTAATAAAGGAGATCATCCTTCATCCATTGACATCCTCACAAAGTGCCATCACAAGTCATACATTCCTTCTATTTCCAATTGTAATTGCATGAATTATGATGCTGTTCTATAACACAGTCCTAGTATGTTTATCTGACGTACAATGATACTTTGGAAAGGTGGAATGACATGATGTAAAATCACTGATGAACGATACTGAACTGCATGTTGTGCAATGACAATTTTGGAGTATGACATGGTATGATGTTTGATGCCTGAAGGAGAGGATGGCTTGATGATACTACTGGCCAAATGGAGAGTATGGCACCAAGTGATATTCTATGATTTTGGTAAAGCAACCACCTACCTAGCCTTGAGTGGTGTTGCACATCATGCAGTGCTGCCATCATCAGTGACATTACGCATCATTCAGTTCCTCCATTCAATAGTGACACCGTTCTTCGTACGGTGCGACAAACGTATAGTGACATTGCACATCATACTGTGCAGCCAATCCTTAGTGACATCTCATGCATGGTGCCACCATCCCATAGTGACATTGCACATCATAAGGTGTGGCAATCCCATAGTTGCATTGCATATCACACGGTGCTGCCATCCCATAGTGAAATTGAACTCGATATGGTGCAATCAACCCTCAGTGACATTGCACCTAATAAAGTGCAACCGTCCCCTAGCCATCACATATCTACTGATGAAGACATGGTCTCAGGAGGTATTGGTAGCATGATATGTATAAATAATCAATAACATGATTTACATCCCTCTGAAACAGACAATGCAGCCTAATGACATACTCCCATAGCTTGGAACCGTTTGATGTACGATTCCAGTTGGAGAGCTTGGCACTGTATGACATACAATTCCAGTTGGAGAGCTTGGCACCAATTCCAGTTGGAGAGCACAACACTGTATGACATTCAATTTCACTTAACGATCTTGACACCGTATGATATACAACTCCAGTTGGAGAACACTGAACCGCATGATATATGATTCTGGTTGAGGATCACAGAAGCATACGATATTCTATCTGTTGATGAAGACATAGTCTCAGGAGGAATTGGTAGTATGGTATGTATGCGTAATTTCATGAGGGGATAAGTACTCAGGCTGGGAAAATTAGAATGTTGATCATGCCATTTGTGTTGGCTAACTTATTACAATGCCCCCATTAGCATCACACTTAGTTCTATTCACTCATAACATTGACATAGTGTACGTTGAACCCAGGCTCAAAAAACAATCTCATAATGAGCAAGATTTTTGTGCTCCTAATGCCTGACATGTGTCAAGCACTTCCCCATTGGTACACACATAGCACGGATGCATTTTGTGGCCTATTCACACCTTTTGTTCTGGACTGACAGACAGACATTATGCACATCTAGAGTAATTTGCTACATTGGTGTACATAGATGTATGTATTTAGAATAGGGTTGAGACATTCAATTGAAACTTTACATTTGGTTTTTAATTAGGATTTTATCAGCTATTCGTAACAAGTAGGGTTACAAGGGTAATATTAGAAATTAGAACAGGAGGCGACAGCAGAATCAATTTTGATAGGAAATAAATTGAATGGTCGTTCAAATGAGAGAAATCACCTAATCCATCCATAAACAAGCAATTCACCTATCCACCAACAGCATAACGCATTTGCTGATGTTTTTAGGGCAGAAAGTTGGATTGGAGGAGGAGGTGGTTGAAGTTTATTGTGAGTAGTGGGTAGACTCCAATTAGGAGGAGGTGGTGGCAGTGTTGGGTGGTACAAAAGGCAGTGCCTTACCTTAGAGGCCACTTTTGAAAGAAGGTTAGAGGCAGGAGGCTGTGTGCAGTGTTATTTTGATGTGCACAAAAATGAAATGGTTGTAAAAATGTGAAGAACTCACCTTTTGGTCTATGTTAAAAGTGGTTATATTGCAGGCTTACGAGATTGAGCATTTGCTGCTGTCTTTGGGGGTTTGGGATGGGGGTGGGGAGAGAGGATCAAATGTGGGAATGCAGCAGCTGAGTTCAGTGTCAGTTGAAACAGGAAAATGGGCATGAAAATATAACAATATCTCACCTTCTTCCCTTTTTAAAAGCCATTGATCTAAGCTGATAGTTGGGCTAACATGATGATGTAGTAATTAAGATATGAAGTTCCAGTTGATTGGAAATTATTTTTATGAGAATAAAAATTACTGACCTGAATGGCAGAGTGATACCATATGATAATATTCCACTATAAGGGATGTAGTAACACACCATGTTATCTTGGTCATGCCAGATAACTTGGTCTTGCAAGCTAACTTGGTCTTGATGTTTGTCTTTGCTTGTGGTCTTTTCCACACCTCTTGGTCTTGCCAGACCTCTTGGTCTTGGACCTTTGTGTGCTCAAGAGTTGGGGCATGTTTCTGAAGGTATCCTCCTGGATTTTGCAAAATTTTAGGGATAGGGATTCCATGAGGGGTGAATCCTTCTCCTCTGTCAGTACTTAAAATGTACTAAATCATTGACTTTGTCTACATAAGGGATACATAGATACTTGGCTGGTGCGGAAATTATTGAGTGTTTTGGGGGTGTCTTTGTATGATTTGGTGTGTGTGTGTGTGTGTGTGGGGGGGGTCAAATATTAGAATATGTGATTTGGTGGCAGTGATTAAAATAAATCATTGAGAGTTACATTATAAATAATCTTTCACAGAGCGTGAGTGGGCCTTTTACCTTTATTTTCCATAGCACGAACTTACCAAGTGTGTCAGTGAGAACAGTTGATTTGTGTTGAATAAACTGCTGTTGGGGCAGCGTGCGCTACGCCGCTGAAATTGGAAAAGATGGAAATGCCATAGTTCTGGGGATCTGCATTCAATTATTGGTTCAAGCTTGCTATACAACAGATGAATTATGCATGGTCCTGTATAATTTGGTACACGATGCACATGTACAAGGTTCATTACAAATTGGTACATTTTGAAGGGCATCGTAGAAGTTGCAGTGACACAAGTGTCAGGCAAGAAAAAGATACCAATGAAAAAGGCAACATAGATAAATGTGTAATTGAATATGAAACATACCCAAAAATTGTCAAAACTGCATGATATACTGTTTAGAGAGTGCTCCAAATAGTGCACCCCTTTCTATGAAAGATGAGAGTTTTGCTGACATGTCCAACATAGTCATGAATCAGGATGGGTCATGTGCAGGTGGTCTGATACAATGGGGACTGATTTGACAAGTCTTCAGACGAGACCCATTTTTCTGCCAAAATTAGAAAATGGGGACTCCACAAGTCATCCACGTGTCATGACACATGTGGGCTTCTACCCAACTTCTACCCTTGGAAAAGTTTCACCACTCACATGTTGGTAGCTCAACTGCCCTCAAACAAGCTTGACAGCCATCAAAACAGCTCTACAGCCATCACACGAGCTTCGCGCCCTCAAACAAGCTCGACAGCCATTACACAAGCTCCGCTGCCATTGTACGAGCTCAACATGATTTGTTTGATGATGATCTCTTAATATGATATTCACTGTTTTTTATAAGATGCTGGTTGACTAATGCTTGATGCCAAATGCTGACCATATGGCGACAAAGTCTAGTGTTAGAACTGCACTTTAATTGTAGAATAAGTGAACAATGTGGAAATGAATTCAAGGTCTTATCATGTAGGTGATGAGAATGCTGCAGATTTCTAGTTTGTCATCTTGCTCATGCATCCTTGGTGCTGGTGTGTGTCATTTTATTTGCTCTCTGCCTCTATGTATCCATGGGAATAACTGCCCATTGGGTCACCTACCAGCAAATGAACAATGTCTAGATATGTTTGTTATTGACTAGGATCATTGTCAAGCACATATCGTCAATGTCTGTCTTTTTACGTACCAATCAGAGAGGGGATTCAATTTGGATTGTATTCTCCTTTGTTCAGTGGTGAGGCTCTGAATGTGAGGTATACACCTTCTTGACTTGTGATGGTGGTCCTGACAAGGTGTAGCAGTCAGGCAGACGCTTTCTGCTATGATAGTCTTTGATTATTATTATATGGCATGTGAAACCAAATTGATACTTCACAGCAGAGTTACTTGAACTCTTGTTGTGTTGGCAATATGTGGTGTTGTTTTCATGTGAGTTTGAAACGTTTTCTTAAGCCAATTAAGCATACCAAAGTGGATACAGTGGCATGTTTCATTTTTGTTTTGCCAAAATGCTAACAAAGTATTACATGTCTTTCTATAGAGAAAATGATCATGTTTGATTTTCACTGCTGGGACATGATAGTCTCCTTATGTTGCAGTATTACTTGCCATTTAATGCTGTGGGTTCACAAGAACAAAGTTTGTGGGTCTTTGTGTCATTGAGTGGGTCGCTCTTATTGAGTTTTCAATTATGTTGGGCTTGTGCAACATTTGGTGTACTACCAAAGATCATCCATTAGTCCTTTTGTTGGAGAAGGCACAAAACTAGTAAAGTGACTGTAAGAGTCCTGTACTATTTATGCCCTTATGCGCTCCTCCAGAATACTTGAATGGTCAACCTATCAAAAATTCACATTAGAGAAGCAAACACCAGATCTTGTTATCTCCATGAGACCATTTCTATGACCCTTCTTACGACATTAATGACCAGATGTCACCTTGGTTTGTGACCGGTTGTTCAGAAAGTTGTCCAATTCCATTATTTCCATTCCAGTTCCGTCTTCCATTTACATTATCCTTAATCTTACCTCTTTCTTCATAGATTCCATTCCCTATTTGTCCTTCCATATATTCATTGTTTTAATGCCTTGCCATTGGTAGGCTTTCACACCATGACTCTCTCTCTCTCTCTCTCTCTCAGCTCTCTCTCTCTCTCTCCTCTCTCCTTTCTCTCTCTTTCTATCTCTTTTCCTCTCTCTTTCTCTCTCTCTCTCTCTCTCTCTCTTTCTCTCTCTCCTCTCTCTCTCTCTCTTTCCTCTCTCTTTCTCTCTTTTCTCTCTTTCTCTCTCTCTTTCTCTCTCTCTTTCTCTCTCTCTCTCTCTCTTTCTCTCTCTTTCTCTCTCTTTTCTCTTTCTCTCTCTTCTCTCCTTTCTCTATATATACATATCAAACGTATATAATATATATAATCCTATCATATATGTATCCTATATATCCATATATTATATGTCATCATATAACATCATATGTATATATATATATATATATATCTATCTATCCCTATCAATATTATATAATCATATATGTATATATATAATATATATTATCTCATATAAATATATTATATAACATATATATATAAATATATATATTATATACGTATATATAACTTATATATCATATATATAATATATGGAACATAAATAACATAACATATAGGCCTATTATAATATACATATATATGATATAGCATATGGAAGCATATATAACATATAACCTTATATTGCCTATAACTTAACATAACTATATATGAATAAGCATATATATATATATATCAGCCATATATATATATATATATATATATATATATATATATACATATATAACAACTATATATATATATATATATATATATATATATATATATATATATATATATATATAGGATATATATATATATATATATATATATATATATATATATATATATATATATATAGCGTATGGCATATATATATATATAACTATATATAACTTATATATACTATAACATATATAAAGCATATATATATCATATACATATATATATATATATATATATATATATATATATATATATATATATATATATATATATATGTCC